>BSBK01008530.1:857500-937500 GCA_027943335.1 Chamaecyparis obtusa
TTTTTAAGTAATTATATGCTTTAAAAATGATTTTTTAGTGAAAAATGTTTAATTTTTCATGTTTTTTTATAATCATATGTATAAACTGTTAGGATTAAGTAATACTGAGAGGGGGGTGAATCAATATTACAACACTTTAAATTAAACTTCAACCAATTGAATATAAACCATATCAATGTTGAAATGAAAAGAACATAAACGCATTTTTAATACATAACTCATAACACCATTATTTGTTTTCGAGGAAACCTTGGCCAAGGGAAAACCCCAGTGGGGATGGTACCCACAACTATGCACTAAAATATTGAATCCCTATTAGGATATCTAGCCCTATTAGGAGCTGAGTATTACATAGAACATTTCCTTGTTAAAGGAATAGAAAGCCCTGTTAGGGGTATACAAAAACCCTGTTAAAGGTGTGGTGAGCTTACAACTCTTACAATCAAAATTTTGTTACAAAAGTGTTCTTCAATAAATGAACTGCACAAGCATCTACTATGCTTTGATAGTTCCAGTTATAGCTCTATCAATCTCTGATCTGGCATCTGCTATCTTCCTTTGCTAATATCCCAAATTCACATCCATCACATATCCATCTCTATCACATAGTCTCACACTTATTGCTTCCACAAAACACTCTATACTTATATCAATTCTGCCATCCAGTCGACTCTTAAAATCAATATAAAACATAAAAAATACTTATACAAATGATAAATATAGAGTCGACGATCTTGTATTACCAAAGTGTCAGCAATATACAACTTTCATCTGACTTAGCACGTTACCATTCCATCTAACCTTCCCTCAATCACCATGACTATTCATAAACCCCATTTCACTATATCTCCATCTTTGCATACCTTCATATCACTGTATCTTACTGATAGATCAACACCAAAACACTTGTGACCTTAACTGAAGGTCCTACATATCCAAACATGTCTTCCTCTAGGTTCAAAAACCATAATACATCATATATTATCTTCATTGACCAAAACTGTACTCCAGTATACTGTTATTCTGATTCTCTACTTAGTCATTTTCATGACTGTGTCTCCAATACCTATACTCACTTCATGTGATCACTCCAACATAAGTGTTTCCATAAATGGTAACCCTTAAGTGATTCCTAGTGCTCTCTAATCATCACTTTTCAATGATCTCTCCCTTTGGCATTGATGGCAACACTTAGCAAAAAATGACTAAGTGTCAAAAGAGTATCTTCCTTCTACTTCTCTATATACATATTCTTTCTCCTTTTATTTATTTACTTATTTTCTTCTTCTTCTCTTCTCCTCATTTTTCTCCTCTCGTCTTCTCTCCCTTTGACATCAATGGAAAAGATACTTGCAAAATTTCAAAATTTCAACAGAATTAGTGCTTACTCACCAGATTTAGAATGTCTTGGAAGGAGTCTTCCAAGGTCTTCACTTAATCATCCCATGACTTGATCAGAAGTTCACTGACATGGATCAGTCCATTTAGTGCATACGATGTAGTCTTTGCTGCCTTTAGCTCAATGTGTATAGAGTTTATAATTAATCCTTCTATCTTCTCCATCTTTGTGAGATGAGCTTCGATAATTGATAGGTTAGGAGTGATTAGACTCTTTAGCAAACCAAATCTTTCCACTAATATCCCTTTCTCTGTATTCAAAGCACTTATCTTATCCAATTTTTTGGATGTTTGCTTGTCCATTTCCACACAATTTGTGAAGAGGTTTCACAACTGTCCATTATGCTATCTAATGTAGCCCTATCCTTGGCTATGATATCTTCAATATTCTTTATGTGTCCACTGGGATTGATGTAATAACTATAGATTTTTATCCTTTTTCCACACAGTTTTTAGCCTTAATTTTGCTTTCAGAATGCCCAAGTCCCATGAGATGGACTGGTAGACTTCCTTCAACTTTTTTTCTAAGTATGTCTTCTCAACCTTATCCTTTGCGATCTTCAATAGTGACTCAAAATGGCTGTCAAAGTTGTCCAATGCCAAGTTTAAGTTCTTTGCATCATCCTTTCCTTGAAATGTGAGAGGTGTAGGGAGTATCTTATTCATTGTCTCTACTGCCCTAGCAATAACCTTTACCTTCTTGTCCCTCTTTTGTTCTGACCTTTCCTTTGCCTTAGCAAATTCCATGAAGGATAACCTCATGAGTTCATCCTCATCCATACTTTCCACATCAGTGCTTACTGGTTTGGCCATACTTTCCAACAAAGGGTGGAGGAAGTATCCAATTCTTGTTTAAGCTCAATTATTTCCTCTTCTTCTTTTTCTGCTCCTGTCTCTTTTTCCTACTTTTCCTCTTGTTGTTTCTCCTTCTCTTGTTCTTTCTCTTCCTTTCTTTCTTTTATACGTTCTTCCTCTTTCTATCCTTCCTCTTCTACTGTTATCGTACTGTCCATATTTTCTTGAAATGGATCATTTACATCAAGTTTCTAATGATTTAGGCACACCAAAAATGAAGAAGTTTGGTTGCTTGTTAACTTCGCTGGCTTGCTCACATTCTTCAGTCATCTTAGAGCTTTCTTTCATTTCTAAAGGTGTAGGCTTGGTAACCTTTGGAGGTGAGGTCTTCTTAGGCATGTCGCACATAATAATTTGGTCCAATGACTTTTGCGTATCTTCTATAACCTCATCATACTTCCTTTCCATTATCTTAAAAAGTCTAGCCTTTGTTCTCAATAGATGTTTCAACTCTTTAATTATTCTCTCCCTCTCTTGAATGGAGAATAAATGCAATATGTCTTCAATAACCTTATTTCTTATAGTCTCATCCTTAGAATGTGCTAATTATTCTCTTATTTCTAACTTTCTATACAAGTCCTTAGGAATACTGCGTTCTATTTCTAGAAAATTCTTCTTGTAGACTAACAAGTGCTCAATTACTATATCGTCAATTACTATTTGATTTTCAGAATCATACCTTTCACAGTATCTATTTACTATCTTCATATTTCCATCTCTTATTATTCTATTTTGTAACATCTTGATATCCAGATTCCACAGATCTTGTGGCTTCTTCTGTACTTCTTTTTCATCTTTCTTTTCAATTACTTTGTCCTCTTTCTTCTTTATTTCTACTTCTATTTTTTGTTTCTTTTGACTTCTTGGTTTGTTAGATCTTGTAGATCTCCTAGGAGTGCTAGTAGGTGCAACCTCTTGTGCAATCTTTCTAGGAGTGATTGATAAATCTATTATATTGGGAGTAGGACTTACTGTCTTTTCAACTTTAGAAGGAGGAGGTGCCTCATTTGCCAAGCTAGAGGACCCTTCTATCATCTTTGTCCTTACTTCTTTTAGTTTCTCCTTTGTAATTCCTACCTTTGCAACAATGTCATCAACCATTTTCTCAATCTTCCTCTTCCTTGTCCCTTTATCCTATTCTTTTCTAACTTTTGCTAACTTTTTCAAGTAAGCTCCCCATGTCTCTTCAGATGTATCTATTTCAGCTACTAGTACATGTTCAACTTGTATTGTAAGAACTTCAAAACTAACCTCATACCCCATAGGGTAGCACCATTTCTTTCTTGGTTCAACTGCGTCAAAGCACACATAGTCATTTTCAACCATGAAACAAATTGTATCTTTGTATTTCTCAACTATCTCCTCAGGTATCTTGTATCTCACCTTCATTTTCCTTTGAAGGATCTTAATCATTGCAAATAATTCACCATCTACCCAATCTTTGTTTTGTCTCCTAAAGCTCTCTAATATTTGTATGCCAGTGGGTATACTATCTTTCCATGCTCTAGGGTGCATTCTGGGAAATTTGTGTACAATGTGATGTACATGTGTATCAGGAATGAACCAAAACTGAAAGCTTTTGACTTTTCCTTCTTGATAATCCTCACATTCTCCAAGAACTGATGTGCTAGGATTTCGCATAAGTTATATCTGGCATTTTCTTTCACCATTCTATAGGCCATCATAATTACCCATGCTGACATAGAATTAGGTCTGCTATTGTAGAATAAATTGTATCCTAGTAGCATTTCTATCAATCTCACGTCTTACTACAAGATGTCATTCACAATCATCTCTCTCTTATCCCACTTAGAATGAGTTAGGGTTTCTACTTTCTTCTTGATATTCTTCTCAACTACAGGGAGGGCTCCGTTATTGTCCAATCCAGTTATCTCATGAATCAACTAGCTACATATCTTAACAGGTTGATCTCCTATCCAAATGAATTGATCATGGTTTCCTCTTAGAATGATCTTGAACCATTCAGTTTCATAGATCTCATTAAGGCAAGTTAGCTTAATGATAGATTTCTCTTCTAGATGTTTGAACTCTTCTTTCATTTCACCATTAGATTCTATCATACCTAATTCCTTATAGATTTATGCATCTCCTATGGTCTCATACTTACAGTGAATGTAAGCCCTAATATCTTCAACGTGTAACATGCCATATGGGCACTAGTACATTTGAGACCTTTTTCCGACGGCCGAATGTCTGAGTTTAGACAGTAAACTGTCGATTAAGTGACACCACCCGGTGTCGCAATTTTGTAGTAAAAAAAATTGACGGTTCTATAAGGCGTTGTAATTACGACAACCTTGGCCGTCACTAAAAGAGGGTTCCAACATAGCGAGCCCTCCGTCAGACCTATTTGTGGCCATCACAATTGGGATGCCTACCCGTCGTAATAAATAATAAATGATGGTGACCCGTCAGAATCTTCCAATGGGTAGTCATCATTTGTAACATGTTCACCGACAGAAATGCTTTTAATGCAACAGATATCCGTCGGAAGTTTAAAACACATATCCATCATTTGTTGTTTGTAACGATGTTTATGCTGTACATGCGACAGACATGCGTTGGACATTTATGACATATATCCATCATTTATGGTTGTTTTTCGATAGTGATTTTGTTAATGTGACAGATGGATGTTAGATGTTTGTGATGAAAAACTGTCATTATTTTAAAGCCTTCATAGTTACGATGATAATGATTTTTTTTTAAAAATATATATTTATCGATTGAGTTGATTCAAAAGGGCGTTCTTGCAGATCTGGTTCTTGCTCATGATTTGGTTATGGATCATTCGGAGATAACTTTGCAGTAGATTCAGTAGTGGCTCATGGATTATTGAGTCGAGTCTAGAGACTTGGATTTGGAATGGATCCTATTGAATCAAGACTTGTGACAACAACTGCTCCAACACAATTTAGAGATAAATTTGTGGTAGATTCGGTAGTAGCTCATGGATTATTGAGTCGAGTCTAGAGACTTGGATTTGGAATGGATCCTACTGAATCAAGACTTGTGACAGTGACTGCTCCAGCACAATTCGGAGATAAATTTGTAGTAGATTCGGTAGCAGCTCGTGGATTATTGAGTCGAGTCTAGAGACTTGGATTTGGAATGGATCATACTCAATCAAGAATTGTGACAATGATTGCTCCAACACAATTCGGAGATAACTTTGCAGTAGATTCGGTAGCGGCTTGTGGATTATTGAGTGAAGTCTAGAGACTTCGATTTGGAATGGATCCTACTGAATCAAGACTTGTGACAGTGACTGCTCTAGCACACGAAGCTAGTGCGGCGATCAGAAATGCATTCTTCCTGATGTGTTCATGGGATATATGCGGACCTGATTGCATTCAGATCTGATTCGAGTGACTTCTTGACTTCTTTGGTCTGAATTTGATGTGTGCGTTCATGGTGCAGTCTATGGTGTTTCTTTGTGACTGGGTTCTTGATAGAGATCTATTGATTTGGTAGCCATTGAGATGGATCGATATATATTTGTCGTACGTGGATTGAGATCTTAAATTATTGAGCTTCTCTTTGTTTTGAGAATAGTTTAACATTCTCTACTTAATAGGGCCAACAACATGAAGGTGGAAGCTCATCTGACCCCTCCTAGGATCCTCTTATGACCCTTTACGACATTTTAAGATCTCTAAGATGTATTCTTAGGGATCGTAAAGGGTCATAAGGGGTCTTGGGACACAACAGATGAGAAACATAAATGTAGGCATCATGGTCACAATTTTTTGGAAACACAACATAATTGAGTGGTATACTTAGATGATGCAACACAACTACTCCTCCAGTTCCACGTCTACACTTTGTAAACAAAACCCAAAGATAAAGAATAAATTTAGAGAGCTCAGGAGAAAAGCAATAACAACCAAAATAATATAGGGACTTGTATTACTTTGGTCATTCTCTCTCTCCTTTGCTCTCTAAATTTATTTTTTATCTATGGATTTTGTTTACCGCAGTGTAAACTTGGAACCAGAGGAGTGATATATAGTTGTGTTGCATTGTCTGGGTATACCATTCAATTATGTTGTGTCTCCAAATTTTTTTGATTATGATGCCTACATTTATGTTTGTCAGCTGTTGTGATATCTACATTTATGTTTCTCATTTGTCGTGTTTATGTACATGTTATTTATGTGTATCTTCTAGAAACTCTAAAAAAAAATTTAGTATCTACAATAGCCCTCTGTTAACCACATTTACGCATATGGTCCCAATAAAGTAGTGCACAAACTACACAAAGAAGGCATCGTAGAAATATGATTTCTGCTTTCACCATTGAAGCAATCTTGGCGGCACTAGCTGCCTCTCGAGCCTTGCACAAGTTGCACTCATTTGCTACATCAAGTATAGATGTAGATGGGGTAGATGTAAATGTGGTTTGATCGACCCACCGAAAGTATTGACATGCAGTATTTCCCTGACAATACAAAATGTACATCAGTTCTTCATAAAATGATTAGTTGTCACATTATTTTTAAACATAAAATATAATTACGTATCCAAACCTTTTTCCTATTTGGGCAAACCCAAAATTGACGCCCATAATTACTTGTTGTGCATGACATCTTCAACATGCACAGGCCAACACCACATTGACACATAGGCACATTGACCGAAGTCATCGACGCTATTTTGACAAATATTGCATTATCACAAATATTGCATTGTCATTATTTTGTTCATTCATACTAATTATAATTACAATAAAAAGAAACATACTAATGTAGACTTGCACATTTTTTGGCTAAGTCGAAGTCTTTGGTTTAAATCACTAGACACTCAAAAAAAAATGACAAACCAAAGACAACCATGCAATTGTAAAGAAAGGTAATTTGCTTAATCATGTCACTAATTTGTGCATGTTTAAATATTGGTGTCTTTCAAGTGATTTGATTCTTGTCATGCCCACTACAAATGAGAACAGTCTTAACTAGTGAGGTTGTTTAAGCATATAGAGATTAAATACACTCTTTTAGAATGAAATTTCTCTTAACAAAAGATCAAAGATATATAAGTAGGACATATAAAACAAGGTGAATAAGAGTAGTACATAAAAAAAATCATTAGAACATGCCAAACATCTAGCATAATTCTACATTTCATTCATGTCATTGATATTCTTCTTCATCCATCTCATCATCAAGATCGTTGTCATTAACGACATCACCACCACCACTATTGTCATCATCGTCATCATCACCATCAAAATCATCATCATCATCATCCTCATCATCATCATCATCAGTAGTAGCATCATCATCATTAGTAGCAGCATCATCATCATCTTCTTCTTCATATTCTTCTTCAACTAGCTCTCGATTGTGATCTGGTTCTACATCATCTTCCACTTCTTCATCTTCCTTGGTATCTTCTTCCATTGCATTATACTTTATTGGTCTTCCTCTTGGATCATTTTTAACAACAAATGACCAACTTGGTTTATGTGGAACCTTTGAGTAAAATACCTACTCACATTGGCTTGGAAGAACATAGGGCTCTTCTCCAACTGGCTCAAACAACCTTGTATTAATCATTGGAAATCCATTGTCATGTTCAATAATAGTTCTATCAAGATCATTTTTATTGAGTTTTAGTTTGTACCATTTCACAACAAAGAGAACTAATTTGAAGGAATTGAAGTTGCAGTCAAGTATATCAACCAAAATGCCATAGTATCAATTTTGTGAATCTCGAGGATGTAAGTCATTTCTAGATGAAATATTAGTCGCCTGGAACATTGCACTTATCCCAGAATCACAAGTTCTCTTCGTGTCATCCAACTTTTTAATGCAAAATTTATAACCATTGCAAAACATAGCCTTGTGGTGTTTCACCTGCAATAATTTCAAACATGTATAAATTATTGCATCACGAGTTGAAAAACATATGATTGATTAATTAACAAATTTATAAGTACCTGGTGATCTCTTAAACCATATTCTAAATCTATTTCCTTTTGTGTAACATTGGGATCTCCATTGTGATGAACTTGTATAACCAATGAAGATACGAATTCCCATGTTAATCTATGACCATCATGTTGACATCTTTCAATCCATGCCGTCATCCAATCTTGATTGTTTGCAATAAACAAATGTATTGCATCCCACTCTTTAGCAGTTGTACAAAAGTAAATAGATGACTTACAACAGATTTATTTTGAAGATTAAGAATTAATTTACTACAATAACATCTCATAATTTATTACCTTTCAGTTTCCTAAATCTACCGTTGCTCACCAAGTACTCCCCTTCAAATTTTTTAATTGAGTCGAGATCCCAAATGCAATCTATATGGGTCTTTGCTGCAAGATTAGCAATCTTTACTGACATCCACGGAGGAAGGTTATTGTTTATAACAAAAATAGGCCACACCAAGCAAACAGATCTCATCTCTCCATGTAGATTGACATCGTCTACTGCCAGAGAAGGCCTGATATTTTGAGGTTCCTCTTTAAAGTGTGGCCACTTTTCCTTTATGTCCATAAATGATGAACCATCCACAGGCATTTGAATAATGTCATCTTGACTCTTGTCGCGTGCATGGTAATCCATAAATTGTGCCAAGATATTGCACCTGAATAATCATTTCAGACGTGGAATAATGGGGTGTGACGAAGAACCTTGCGAGGCACCTTTTTTGTCACTTGATCATCTTGATATCTACTCATATGACATTCAGGGCATTCTATTGCATTTTTGTGTTCTTTATAATAAATAATATGATCTTCAGGACAAGCATCTATTGTTTGATAATCCATTCCAATATGTTTCATAGTGGCACATAATTCTCGGTATGAGCAAGGGAGAACATTTGATGGTGGTAACATAAAGTCATCTATCAATCTACAAAAAATAATATAAGTCATTACTATAAACAATCTTAATGGTACATGTTTCACCTTTTATAGACTATAATGACATATATGACAAACCTTAGCATACGTGACATTGCTATGTTGGATAAACCATTCATAACCTTAAAATTCACCAACAATAATACAATAGAGAGAATAGTAGATTGGGAGCTTTCGTAAAGGGTCGTATCCACCTTCTCAAGTAGAGGTATATCATGGATGTCTTCAATGTCATCCTCATCATAATCATCATCATTAGCAACAATAGTAGCACCAGTAACACCAGTACCAAATGTGTCAATGATCAATGCATTCATACCATCATCTTCAAATGTATTTTCTGGTGCATGATAGTCATCTTCCATGGGATCATGATCTTCAACTTCAATACTCACACCTCCATGTTCCTCTATATTCACACTGGGGAGATCGACCTATATAAAAATGATGATAATCAAACCTCCTTCCATGGTTCATATGTATATTAATTGTAAAAACAATATAACAAACAACTTACCACTGAATTATAATCAAACCCCCCTTCCATGTGACCATTCTCCCTACAATGTCTCTTTGCTGTTTTGGTTTTGATTTTTCTTGTCTTTAAGCCGTTACAACTCTTGCATGGACAATAACATTTTTCATCGACTTCTCTTCGAAAGTTAGACAACAATCTAGTGATTGTCTCCCTATTTTGATCGAATTCCCTTATATTATCTGACATGATCCTTAATGTGTATATCTGCAAAACAAATTGGAGATGCCTCCTTTCATTAGCTTCATGTCACCTTCTCATAGCTTCTCATTTTCTGATAGATTTGGCCAAAATCTTTGTAGGAAACCAAGTAAGGGGTATTCTTGAGTTAAAACACATTGAGCTGCTACAAGTGAATTATAAATCATGAATTCACTATAAAATTAAAATTTAATAGGGACATAAGTAAGACATTTAATGCATTATTACTTCATTATGATGATAAAAATTTCATTCACTCAAAGCACATAGTGGTGCAGGGGCACCTAGAGCACATAAGGAGTTCACGAAACTTGTGGAGATAAAAAAGACATCAGTGAACATGAAGATATCCAATGACATCAATTAGAGCATTTTGGATCCTATAATGACCTATAAGGTTAATACCTGTAACAAATTGGCAATAAGCCCTTGAAGGCCTAATAAGCCTTAGGACCAATTTAGGAGTCTAGGATGAGTTTTTGAGTTGCAAGCTTATAATAGTTTAGATTTGGTTTTAATAAGGTTTAATAAGTTTATTTAGATCATATCCCAAGGTCTTAGGATTCAAAAATCTTAAGAAATGCTTCATTTGCAATGTTGTTAATTCAAATTTTTGAATAACAACAGTCACTTGTAAAAGGAGGGAAAAGGGGTTTTTATGTTTAATTAGTCTTAATATAATTTTCCAACCACCAAAGTTGGTTAAACAGACTTAGGGGAAGTTATAAATTAGAGGATCAAACCATTATACGACATATTGGAATGAGACACTCAAAACTGTACGAATTGCTACAACAAATTGAATAAAAGTCTAATTTTCTTTTTAAATTTGAAAGGATTTTGGTATGATTCAAAGTTTTTAATGGTTGGAATTTTTTTCTAAAATGTTTTGATCCTTATATTTCATGACTTTGAAGTCATTCATGCTCTGAGAATTCTATTCTAGTCGCTGTTATTCCATTTTGGGATTGTACAGTCATTGAAAATTTGAATTAGGATTGTTTTCTTGAGTTTCTTTCATTATGAGTGTCATTATATGAATGTATATTATTGGTTCTCATAGAATGGAATCCAATTAACATGTATTATAATCCTCTAACTTTGTAAATACAAATTTGATTAACTGTTGTGGTGATCACCATAGGGAATACTAAGAAACTAAGTGAATTTGGAGGATAGGCTGGAGGATAGAGAGTTTTGGCCAAAAAAGGACAATATTTTATGATTGAAAGTGTATAGAAATGTTAAGTACAAGGTGAATCAACCATTATTTGTTGTAGGAAACCTTGGGAAATGTGACATTGAGGAAGCCCTAGATTTAAGGGTTTTGAGGGCACAAATTGGGGCTTTTGTATCTAGAAACCTCTTGGAGTCAAATTGAATTCATATTCCTTTTATTTAAATCTATTCATGACACTGTGCAAAGAATTGGAGCCTGAGAGTTTGATTGGTTAGTACTTCCTTTGTAAAGGCATGAGTTTTAGGCCTTAAAAATATGAGAAACAGTGTAAACAGTCATATACCTTCCAATGAAACCTACCCTATCCTTTTGGCACGTTAAGGTAATCCATAAAGGTTACTCAAATATATAATTTTTTTACTTGGTGTTTTGGGAAAAGTTGAAGTTAAAGCCTTGTGAAGGCTGTTGCAGGGCTAATAAGCCTAGTGGTAGTTTGAAGGAGTTTTGAAGGTTTAGAAGTGTTGGGTCTTACTTGGAACCACAAAACCTCTTGAATACACCTTAATATAGTCTAAAAATACCATTCCCATCATCATTTACCATTTGGGTTAGTCTTGGTGTGATTGTGATCATTTGGAGAACTTGAGGGCTTGGGGATAGTACCTAAACCTCTGAAATTTCTAAACTCTACTTGTAAAACCTCAACCACCACCCTTACATCTGCATCACATAGAAATTCAAAATAGTAGGATATCTTAATCTTTATGATCTCAAATTCAAAACAGTAAGTGCATTATTTTATTATTGATGTCCCTATTTGATCTAATAGCATCAATATAACAAACAAAGCACCGACCAATCAAATAGGGACATGAGGTGCTCAAACAGTGAGCTCATAAAACAATATATTTAGTCTTAATAAAATCTTATAAAGCAACATATATTGTGTGAAGTGTTTGATCTCTCTTTATTTGTTTTGTTGTTGATATTCACTATGTGGTACCCCCCATTTATGATCATTTCATGAGGAAATATCTTGATGGCTTGTAGGCTGCAAGCTAGGACATCATGCATTATTTATGAGCTCATTTTTTGTGCACCAACCAATCAAATAGGGACATGAGGTGCTAAAATAGTGAGCTCATAAACAATGCATGATGCCCTAGTTGTAGGTAGTTATTTCTTTTATAATGATGGATGAGTGAAAGGTAATGATCAATGAGGTTGCTGCTATTAGATCATACATTAATACACTTACTATTTTGAATTTGAGCTTAGGCATCATGCAATGTTATTGTTGTCATTGCATGCTTATTTTTGTTGTGCACCATATATTCTTTTATACACTGTTTATTTCATTGAGACTGTGAGCTATTGTAGTTGACTGTATTCTTTTGGGGTCTAATCTATTGTAGTTGTTTCTTTTTTCTTTGAATCATTGTTTACAATTACTTTTGATGCAATATTTGTTTGAAGAACAAGAACAAAATGGTGAATGAGTGTATTTGACAAAGATAAACATGACACATTTTGTTGGGCTAATTGGGTTGGCTTGATACCATTTTCATTATAGAAGAGATAACTACCTACAACTATATTTCATAATTCCTCCTTTGAAGTCATAGGTTAGTTTAACTATTGGACAATGAGCTGATAGAAGTTTCAAATAGATTTGAATAAAAACTAAGAGTATTGAATTTTATCATGCAATGTTATTGCTGTCATTGCATGCTTGCTGCTGTTGTGCACCATATATTGTTTTATACACTGTTTATTTCATTAAGACTGTGAGCTATTGTAGTTGACTGTATTCTTTTGGGGTTTGATCTATTGTAGTTGTTTCTTTTTTCTTTGAATCATTGTTTACAATTACTTTTGATGCAATATTTGTGTGAAGAACAAGAATAAAATGGTGAACAAGTGTATTTGACAAAGATAAACATGACACATTTTATTGGGCTGATTGGGTTGGCTTGGTACCAGTTACATGGTCTGGCCAGATATTAAACAGTGAGCTCATGAACAATGTATGATGCCCTAGCTTGCAGCCCGCGAGCCATCAAGACATTTCCTCATGAAATAATCATAAACGGGGAGTACAACATAGTGAATATCAACACCAAAACAAATAAAGAGAGATCAAACACTTCACACAATGCCTTGAAGGTAATAGAAATGATGCCCTAGTTCTCAAAGCTCGCAGGTCATCAAGCATTCCAAATGAAAAGATGTAAACAATGCCAGTATTAAACAGTGAGCTCATGAATAATGTATCATGCCCTAGCTTGCAGTAGCCCATGAGCCACCAAGACATTTCCTCATGAAATGATCATAAATAGGGAGTACCACATAGTGTATTATTTTATTACTGATGTCCCTATTTGATCTAATAGCATCAATATAACAAACAGAGCACCAACTAATCAAATGGGGACATGAGGTGCTTAAACAGTGAGCTCATAAAACAATATATTTAGTCTTAATAAAATCTTATAAAGCAACATATATTGTGTGAAGTGTTTGATCTCTCTTTATTTATTTTTTTGTTGATATTCACTATGTAGTACTCCCTGTTTATGATCAAATAGACAAAGATTGAATGCCTACCTCAAGTGCTAGTGCCCTCTTCCCACACAGTGCTAGCCTCTTCGCACACACCAAACTCGAATGCCCTCTTCGCGCCACGCAAAAGTGCAGTGTCATCTTCACGACAGCTCTTCGAATTCACAAATTACAAATGACACTTTCTTTTTCTTTTCTTTTTGTTTATAACCAAATGGGTGTCACAATTTATGAGCTCACTGTTTGAGCACTGGCCAATCAAATAAAGACATGAGGTGCTCAAATAGTGAGCTCATAAATAATGCATGATGCCCTAGTTGTAGGTAGTTATCTCTTCTATAATGATGGAGGAGTGAAAGGTAATGATCAATGAGGTTGCTGCTATTAGATCATACATTAATACACTTACTTCTTTGAATTTGAGCTCAGGCATCATGCAATGTTATTGCTGTCATTGCATACTTGCTGCTGTTGTGCACCATATATTGTTTCATACACATAGAACAATAGATTTGGAGACTTAGATTTATGTTCAATCCTTAGTAATGGTTTGGGGAACTAATTACTAGATGAGTGACTATAGTACCCTAGTTTGCATTATTAGATGATCTTGTTTAATTTGTGTTCATTTCATGCAAAGTTACATGTAAAGGAAAAAATTTTTTTACATCTAAAGATTACATGTATATATATATAAAATAACTTGTATATACTATACAAGGAAAATAACTTTGAGAAGAAAATTCAAGAGTACAGGCATACATAAGAGGATGAACATAAATAATAAGGGTGCCACACATTGCCTGAAGTGATGAATTTTTGACTTGGGTATGAATCTAGTGTACCCCTGTGTGATCCAGAACCTACAAAGAAAAGAGAGATGGGGGTTAGATAAAAAATATCTAAGCAATGAATGACATCCTATTACTAATCCTCATCTACAATTATGCATGTGCATAGTCAAGCCATACACTTCTGAAAGAAAAACCAAGCTCACAGTCTCAATAAAATAAATAGTGTATAAAACAATATATGGTGCACAGAAACAACAAGCATGCAATGACAACAATAACATTGCATGATGCCTGAGAGCTCAAATTCAAAACAGTAAGTGTGTTAATGTATGATCTAATAACAACAACCTCATTGATCATTACCTTTCACTCCATAATTATAGAAGAGGTAACTACCTACAACTATATTTCATAATTGCTCCTTTGAAGTATATATATATGGACATGAGGTGCTCAAACAATGAGTTCATAAACAATGCATGATGCCCTAGCTTACAGCCCGCAAGCCATGAAGACATTTCCTCATGAAATGATTATAAATGGGGAGTACCACATAATGAATATCAACAAAAAAAAAATAAAGAGAGATCAAACACTTCACATAATGCCTTGAAGGTAATAGAAATGATGCCCTAGCTCTCAAAGCTCGTGGGTCATCAAGCATTCCAAATGAAAAGATGTAAACAATTCTTGTATTAAACAGTGAGCTCATGAACAATGTATGATGTCGTAGCTTGCAGCTCGTGAGCCATCAAGATATTTCCTCATGAAATGATCATAAACGGGGTGTACCACATAGTGAATATCAACACCAAAACAAATAAAAAGAGATCAAACACTTCACTCACACAATATATGTTGTTTTATAAGATTTTATTAAGACTAAATGTATTATTTTACGAGCTCATTGTTTGAGCACCTCATGTCCCTATTTGATTGGTCGGTGCTCTGTTTGTTATATTGATGCTATTAGATCAAATAGGAACATCGGTAATAAAATAATACACATATAGTTTTGAATTTGAGCTCATAAAGATTAACTTTCAGAAGAATATGAATGAATGCAAACATACATAAGTGGATGAACATAAATAAAGAAGGTACCAAACATTGCTTGAAGTAATGAAGTGTTGACCCGGGGTTCAATCCAGTATGCTCTTGTATGATCCAAAACCTACAAGGAAGGAAAAGATGGGGTTAGATCCAAAGGATCTAAGCAATTCTTGGCACCCTAATACTGATCCTCATCTACAATTATGCATGTGCAATGTGAATAAAAAATAAGAGTATTGAATTTTATCATGCAATGTTATTGTTGTCATTATGTGCTTGCTACTGTTGTGCACCATATATTATTTTATACATTGTTTATTTCATTGAGACTGTGGGCTATTGTAGTTGACTGTATTCTTTTGGGGTCTGATCTGTTGTAGTTGTTTCTTTTTTCTTTGAATCATTGTTTACAATTACTTTTGATGCAATATTTGTGTGAAGAACAAGAATGAAATGGTGAACGAGTGTATTTGACAAAGATAAACATGACACATTTTGTTGGGCTGATTGGGTTGGCCTGGTACCATTTTCATTATAGAAGAGATAACTACCTACAACTATATTTCATAATTCCTCCTTTGAAGTCATAGGTTAGTTTAACTATTGGATAATGAGCTGATAGGAGTTTTGAATAGACTTGAATAAAAACTAAGAGTATTGAATTTTATCATGCAATGTTATTGCTATCATTGCATGCTTGCTGCTATTGTGCACCATATATTGTTTTATGCACTGTTTATTTCATTGAGACTGTGAGCTATTGTAGTTGACTGTATTATTTTGGGGTTTAATCTATTGTAGTTGTTTCTTTTTTCTTTGAATCATTGTTTACAATTACTTTTGATGCAATATTTGTGTGAAGAACAAGAACAAAATGGTGAACGAGTGTATTTGAGAAAGATAAACATGACACATTTTGTTGGGCTGATTGGGTTGGCCTGGTACCATTTTCATTATAGAAGAGATAACTATTTACAACTATATTTTATAATTCCTCCTTTGAAGTCATAGGTTATTTTAACTATTGGACAATGAGCTAATAGGAGTTTCAGATAGATTTGAATAAAAACAAAGAGTATTGAATTTTATCATGCAATGTTATTGATGTCATTGCATGCTTGCTGCTGTTGTGCACCATATATTATTTTATACACTGTTTATTTCATTGAGACTGTGAGCTATTGTAGTTGACTGTATTCTTTTGGGGTCTGATCTATTGTAGTTGTTTCTTTTTTCTTTGAATCATTGTTTACAGTTACTTTTGATGTAATATTCATGTGAAGAACAAGAACAAAATGGTGAACGAGTGTATTTGACAAAGATAAACATGACACATTTTGTTGGGCTGATTGGGTTGGCTGGGTACCATTGACATGGCTTGGCCAGATATTAAACAATGAGCTCATGAACAATGCCAATATTAAATAGTGAGCTCATGAACAATGTATGATGCCCTAGCTTGCAGCTCGCGAGCCATCAAGACATTTCCTCATGAAATGATCATAAACGGGGAGTACCACATAGTGAATATCAACACCAAAAAAAATAAAGAGAGATCAAACACTTCATACAATGCCTTGAAGGTAATAGAAATGATGCCCTAGCTCTCAAAGCTCGCAGGTCATCAAGCATTCCAAATGAAAAGATGCAAAAAATGTGAGTATTAAATAGTGAGCCTGTGAACAATGTATCATGCCCTAGCTTGCAGCCTGTGAGCTATCAAGACATTTGCTCATGAAATGATCATAAACGGGGAGTATGCACATAGTGAATATCAATAAAAAAACAAATAAAGAGAGATCGAACACTTCACACAATTCCTTGAAGGTAATAGAAACAATGCCCTAGCTCTCAAAGCTCGCAGGTCATCAAGCAGTCCAAATGAAAATATGTGAACAATGCCAGTATTAAATAGCGAGCTCATGAACAATGTATCATGCCCTAGCTTGCAGCCCACGAGCCATCAAGACATTTCCTCATGAAATTATCATAAATAGGGAGTATGCACATAGTGAATATCAATAGAAAAACAAATAAAAAGAGATCAAACACTTCACACAATGCCTGGAAGGTAATAGAAATGATGCCCTAGCTCTCAAAGCTCACGGGTCATCGAGCATTCCAAATCCTAAGATGTAAACAATGCCACTATTAACAATGTTAAGATGTAAACAATGCCACTGAAATTGATTTAATGAGAAGACAAAGATCGAATGCCTACCTCAAGTGTCAGTTCCCTCTTCCCACATGCCGATGCTGACCTCTTTGCACATACCAAACTTGAATGCCCTCTTCGCACCACGCAAAAGTGTTGTGTTGTCTTCGCGACAGCTCTTCGAATTCACAAATTACAAATGACACTTTCTTTTCATTTTTATTTTTTTATAACCAAATGGGTGTCGCAATTATGACAATATCATCGCTATTACAATACTATTGGGGGCACTTGCAAAAAAAAAACACAAAAAACAAACACAAATTGTAGTGGCGTCACAAATTGGTGTCAAAATTTGACCCCAAATGTTGTAGTGGGGGTTTTAAAAAATGCTCCTTCCGGGTCATCCTCACAAGACTTAAATAGGTGCCTCTTAAACTTATACCTTGGGTCTATCAATAACATAAAATATGATAGGTGCATCCATAGCTTTTGGTAGAGTTTATAATCTAAACACCTTAGATATGTTGAATTCTAGAACTTTTGCTTCAAACGATCACATAATGAAGTTGCTAGATGGCTATAGTGCTTCTTAAGTCCATTCTCCTTGGTCCCTGCTAGTCAAACGGTGCACACATGATATGTTTCAAGGTGTTTTATCCATCACAAGGTGAGTGAATGCATTAATGATAGGTAGCTCAACTTCACATATTGTCTAGTCAAACATACATTTCGTGATCATAGGATATGAATCTCGAAGTTCTGCGATCACAAACATAAAATCCATAGTGTTTGTACACACCATATCTAAGCTTGCATGAGCTTATTCCACATAATTAGGGGCTAGATATATTATGTTGTTTGCATCCAATGCTCCCCCTAAGGCCATGCGGCCTTCTAGGTTGATGTAGTAATGTAAACATCATGCGAAGACAGAATAGCATCTACTGTCTCTCCCCGAACCAATGCTTTATTGAAATATTTTACCTTCCATAACTTCTCATCATCTTCATTTTCTATTTTCTTAAAATGATTCTTGAACTCATCTATGTACTCATTAAGAATTTTACCACTGTCACCAATATTCTTTTTTATAACCACATGTGGTGGTCCTCTTCTATTGTTCGTTGCATTATACCTAGAGAACTTCACTATGTGTCCTAAGTTGTTACATCATTTGAAACATGTAGGTGGTCTTCTATCCCGATTAACCTCAATCTTACAATACCTTACAGTATGTCCAATGTTATTGCATTTGTAGCATGTGATCTTGGCTACTAAATTTTCTCTGATGTAATCTTGTCTATTCCTTGACTAATTTAGTTTCCTATATTCTGCTTTCTTATGTCCACATGCATAACAATTATAACAATAACTAGTAAAGGGCTTGAAAGGACCTTTACTTCTGCAATCTCTTTTCATGTGTCCAAGTTTGTTGCATCCAACGAATCTACCTCTGCTGAAAGGTCTAAACTAATCTTTTTTGTTCTTCAAAAGTGGATATGTCTTCTATCTTCTCTTCATGTGATTCATCATTAGTCTTAGAACATTATCCTTCATTGTATCCAATTCCAGTCATGTCTCCTTTAGGTTTCTGTCTCTCTCTTTGTTCATCAATTTTATCACTGCTCATGTGTAACTTCTCAATGTGCAATTTGGATTGAGTGAGTTCGCCTTTTATGATCTTATTGTACTTCTCCAATTCTTGACATTTATCCTTATAGTGATCAAGTTCAATCTTCATTTTTCCTAACTACACATTTTATTCTTTTAGTGTCTCTTCAACTTTGTATCTTGCATCCTTTTCATGTTGAATTTCTTTAATCATCAAAAGATTGATTTCTTATTTTTCTTGCTCCAGCTTCTTTACTTGGTCTGATGTATCATTGTATGAATCCTTTTTGATCTTATCCATAAGGTCTTGTCTCTGACTTCTTGAAAGTTCAAGTTGTTCCTTTAGTTTCTGAATGAAACCTTCTGCTCTTCTCAATTTGAATTTCAATTCTCCATTCCCAATTTTTTCTTTGTCCAGGTCATCAAGTGTTGCTTCAAAGTTCTCTTGTAAACTTTCTGAATCCATTCTGATCTCCCTTAAGCTGTTAGGCTTTCTCTCCAAAGGCCAATAGCTCTGATACCAATTGTTAGGATTACGTAATACTGAGAGGGGAGGTGAATCAATATTACAACACTTTAAATTAAACTTCAACCAATTGCAAATAAAATATATCAATGCTGAAATGAAAATAACATAAACACATAATACATAACTCATAACACCATTATTTTTTTTTGAGGAAACCCTGGCCAAGGGAAAACCTCGGCGGGGATGGTACCCGCAACTATGCACTAAAATATTAGATCTCTGTTAGGAGATCTAGCCCTATTAGGAGCTGAGTATTAAATAGTACATTTCCTTTTTAAAGGAATAGAAAACCTTGTTAGGGGTATACAAAAACCATGTTAAAGGTGTGGTGAGCTTACAACTCTATTGGTGTTTGAAAATGCTTATGCCAACCAGGGCTGCCAATATGCCTATGATGGATATTAAGGAGTGGTTAATTCCAAATGTGGGCAATCTATAGGGATGGATTTTCCCTCTTCTGCTTCTGGCTCTGTCAAACCAAGGTGGGTACACCTGATCCAATAGTTGTAACTCTAACTGGTAACTATAACTCTGCCCCTTATTTCTTTATTGTATCTTTCAACAGATAAGAACAGTGAGAGAATACTAAATAAGAACCTATTGTTCATTGATCCTCCATCACTAGGTAGAACAACACATAAATGTAAATGAAACTAAATACTAGTAATGATTTGATTTCTTGTAGAATGTAAACAATCATGCCAAAGATGAACCAGTACAACAGATACTAATTTCTGATCAGTGCCTTATCCATTGGGTAATATATCTGAAACAGATACAGAATACAAGAACCTAGATTCCAAGTCATAAACACAATAAACCAGATTCATACACTGCTTACAAACATCCTTCTTGATTGAACTAAATGAATTTATGTTTCACTCACAGACTTTTAACCTGATCCTGGATCAAGGCTGAGAGATAAAGCATATACACAAGTAAACCCTGTGCAAAGAGTTAGAAAACTCAAAACCCAAGAAACACAACTGAAGGAGAGATTTGAAAACTGAAATTGCATTAAGTGTAAGGATTCTAACTCCTGTATAACAAACTATTTCAGAAAACTGCACTTAGACAATATGCAAAAGACTTTGAAGGTTTTTTCCATTTTACTGATACAACCTGCAAAACATGTTACAATCTGGACTGAAGATACACACTAAGCTTTTCAGCTTTCTGTGTCAAGAATTTCCAGCCAGCCCCTTGAAAAAGATTACAAAACTCCCTTTATAGAAACAGGGATCAAAAATATCAATTAGGGCACCTTTTAGGACAACAATAAACAACCCTAAAACCTTCAAAAATATCCCAAAAAAGATCTCAAGAAAATCTGATTGCAAAATACATTCTGAAAACTTTCACAAAATATCTGCAACCCCTACCTAAACTGGACCCGGATGACTCAGACCATTACTACTCTCACCAAACATCTCAAAACTGAAAATAAACTTTATCATTGCATTCCTCGTTCCGAGATGATTCCGAAAATATATAATATGCCTAGGTTTGGATAAAAATGTGACCCAGGGTGCCATTTCTCGTGAGTAGACTGCATATTTAAAATATTTGAATTTCTGAATAGTGCAACTTTATTAAATCCGAAAATCAAATTTATCCAGCATTTGAAATTTTTTTTGAGTGGGGCCCATGCCATGTGACGACACCTGATTTGTCAGTCGGTCCACCTCATCGCCACATCATCATCTCTGCACATCTCTGCCACTTGTCACTTCGTGATTTGTTGACCTCACTGACTGGGTGCCTATGTGCCAGATCACCTCGAGACATGTGTCATCATCTCATCTATCCGCTATGTTAAATAGTGGGCATCTTCAATCTTACACTTTGGTGACGTCTGTTAGATTGGCATGCATCCCAAGGTGATTGACCATCTACCTGTACTCTACCTTGTCACTGCCTCGTCATCATCCTTTGCCAACTGTCAAATTTTAATTGGTCTACGGATCCATTTGGGCACCTAGCTGCATCATCTTACCACATCATCATCATTGCCAAGTGTCACGATCTCGCTGCACTGCGAACACTAATCGGCGAGCAACTTTCCTTTGCGCCTTAGCGACCACTATCGATCTGGGCACGGATCTCAAGGCACGAGCAGACCTGCACTTCAAACTTTTCATTAAAATATATTTACCTAGGTGCGTGGGGGCCAGCAATCACATCAGAATTTGTCTCGGGTCGCGCGCGTGTGAAGGGGGCCACAGAGTCTTCCTTTTTATTACTTTACAATGCCAAATGAATATTTTTTTTTTTTATAAACATCAAAAGTTACAAGTCCCAGGCAATGTGGGATAACTAAACATAAAGAAAAACCACAGAAAAAGCCACCATTCTCTGTGAAAACCCTTCCTCATTGCTGGGCGTGCATTTGCTAAATGCTGGGCATTTTTAGATGGTGCTAGGCATTTTTTACAATGCTGGAACATTTTTGCAAGTGCTGGACGTTTTTAAACACATGCTGGGCGTTTGATATGATGCTGGGCTTTGTCTTCATGCTGAAAACTCTTTCATCAACGCTGGGTTTTGCCTTGGACGCTGGTCTTCTCTTAAAACGTTGCCAGGCCTTTGTTAAGTTTGAATTTAACCTCCTTGTTGGACGCTGGAACTGTGCATTAAAGCTGGGCTGTTATTTTTCCTCTCACACTGGCCTTTGACAATCAAATGCTGGTGTGAAAATGCTGAGTCTTTGTTTTGGACATGAGTCTCATTGATTTGGTGCTGGGTTTTCATTCCTAACGTTGCTTGGCCTGTGATTTTATGCTGAAAACCCCCATTTTATTAACGCTGGGAGTGTGTACTAATGCTGGGTTTTTAATTGAAATGCTGAGCTTCCCTTTTCAAATGTGCCGGATTCAAACATATTAGATGCCCTTTTCATTTCAAATGGTCCCTTTGATTTAGATGCCGGTTACCCTTCAAATGAACAAAAAATGTAATAGATCTTCTTCAGGTAGAAGGCGTGCACAAATGGAGACTTCGTCCTTCCACAAGGCGTGCCACATCTGTTCAAAATTCAGTTGGATAATGCATATGATCAACATCCTTTAACTGAGACAAAACACTGGAGGAATCAAGGCATGAAGCTGGGTCCAGAAATGGGCCTGGCTAAAAAAATTTCGTTCCCATACAATTTTTGCATGAAAACATCATATTACTCCTCAGGCACAAGAAACATGAACTGGGCATCGATCGAAAACATTTGAAACACCATCCGGATCATCCGGCAAACTTTGCTTAAACATTGCAAACGGCAATTTTGACCGACCTAACAAACAAGTCAAAACAACTTTTCGGGTCCCGCCAATTTGCACACTTGAAATTTGTAGTTCATCCTTCAACCCTGCAAAAATTTAGATTTTTCCTCCACTGGGGCATAAGGAATTTTAATCGTGCAAAACAATTAAAATACTTCAGGATAAAATCCGGCTAGGCGTATATTTTGGCAAAAAATGAAATGATGCTTGGGGGCTTGAAAATTTTAACCAGTGTTAGATCAATATTCGTCATAAACAATGCAACTGACGGCACTCAGTTTCGACATCCCGACACAAAGATATAACAATTTGAAGTTGACAATCCGTAGAGGTGGGACAGGACACAGTTGACGACAAATATTTTAATTGTTTTGATTGAATTTAAAAAATAGGCAAATAGACTGGCAGAGGTCTGAAACTTTGGCCACATGAAGTATCTGACAAATGTAACAGTGTGCAAAAGGAATTTCTTTAATAAGTGCAACGAGGCAAAAACGGCAGGAGGTCAAAGTCAGGCATTTAGTTTGAAGACAGTGAAACTTGCAGACTTGTGTGAATAGTTCCAGGAGATAGCGTTGCTCTTATAGCCAATGGATTCGTCAAGAGTTGAAACTCCTATCGGGACAAGTGTTTGTAACATGCTTCGTGATGCAAAAGGAATCAAGGTCACAGGACTCTCTGGCTGGAAGTTATAAGGGGTCAAACAGGGCGACAAATTACTGTCGGCAGAACACAACACAAAACTTGCAAGAGTTGCAAACGGAAATAGCTTTGAAAACCCACCAAACGGATTGGTACAAGGGTCAAACTCGGAGCATAAAAATTACTTCATGGCTACAATGCAATGGAGAAAACCATCTGATCAGGAGTGCAACTGGGAAAAAGTTATAAGCATGCAAAGTAGTGTTCTGACAAGTAGTTGCACTGTTCAGCAATGCAATCCAGTAGAAGTTACCTACAGAATGGCCCTTGAAAAGTGATCAAACGGATTCGTAATAACTTAAAACTTGGAACACATGAACCATTTTCACCATAGATCATAGATCAATAATCAGTTTGTATGGATCAATCCATGGGTAAAAGATACAGGCCTCCAAATAGGGCTCCCAACAAGAAAAGCTCAAAGTGGCAAACTGCAATTTTAAGTGAATCCCTCAAAATGGGTACTTACTAAATCAACTCAAACTGAAAAGTAAAAGTTGCAAACCACTGAATGTGCTGAATGAAGAGTGTTCCAAGCATCTAAGAACCCATATCACTTGATTTCCAATTGACTTCATATTAGGACCCTTCAAAGCAACACATCAAACTGATCTTCCAAAGTGAAAAGAGCACTTCATTGCAAAAATTCACATAGGGGACCCAAAAATGCCTTTCTCATTTTTGAGTCCCAACAGTGGCTCTGACTGGGGACGCGTGCCCCTTGCGGGCATGCAGAGAATTCAAGAATCTTTGGCAGAGCAGACCACCCAAAAATCAAAACTGACTACTTGCTCTTTTTCAAAAACTTGGAACCTTGCTGAAAGAAACACACGACTGAAAGAAAGAGCTGTACAATATATACATCACTCACAAAGGCTCAAAGCCTCAAAACTGAAACCGTTGTTTGCCTCTGTCAAAAATATGATTCTGATCTCCAGATGAGACAAGCAATTTGAAAAAATCTTGACAAACACATTGCCAACATATGTGAAAATTTTTGAGCTAAGAGATAACTCTGAATTTGCTAAATCCCAAACTCCTCCAGTCACAACCATCATTTTCATATTCTAGGAAGTACGGAGGATTCATTACCTCTTCTTGATGTTGACTGGAAAAAGAATATTGATCAAGTAATGCGTAAAAAATTGAGACATAATGACCATCATGCATTACTAAAAATTTATCCGGTTGAAAACAGAAATGATTTTCAGATTTATCTTTATGAAAGATTTCAACTACTGAATAACTCAGTTCATTAGGTTGTGGAGAAACAATGCTATCAATCAAAAGATCATTTTGTAAACAAATGGAAATCATTTCCTCATAAAATAAATGAAAGGAAGCACTCTCTTCACAACCTCTATCAATGTTCTGAACATATAAATCTGAAAGATCAAATAATGTTTCCTCTGAAACTTGTAGATCTGAGAGATCACATTTAGATTCATCACTTTCCTCAGTACTCTGATTTACACAACAACCCCTCACACTAAACTCATCAAAATTTGAATCTGTATCAGCATATGAGTGTTCATATTCATATGCATCACAATCTTGCAAAGTATTCAATCTAGTTATAGGAATAGGAATGACATCATATGCATCATATTTCACACCTTTACTAATATCATCACTGTCAAAACACATATCCTTCGGGCATGAAACTGTAAAATCAAAGGTAAGAGCATACCTTTGAAAATCATCCTCTAAAAGGTCAGAGATTTCCTCACTACTTAGTGTGTACTGGAGTTCATTTTTGTTTTCTTTGGCTTCTTGATTTATGCTGAAAACCTCCTTCTCATTTGAAACAGGGGACACATACTCTCGGATCAAATCTTTATTGCAACAACTTTCATCGGCATCATATATATCCCTTTGATGTTTGCACAAACTTTTCTTATACTGAGAGAATAAGACTGTTCTCTTATGCTGATAAAAGGAGAGGTCTACAAACCTAATGGGAACACTGTTCATGGCAGACTGTTCTTCAACATCCTCATATTCATTGAACTCACTATCAGCCTCATAATCTAATTTTTGATCACTAGAAGAACATACTCCTCTATCCGGAAAAGCATCATAATCAATGCAAGATCTGGAAATTCTAAACATGTTGTCCTGATTTTCCAATTCTGTAAATGGAAAATAATCAACATCCTCATTTCGTGTTTGAACATCAAAAGAGAACCCTTGGAATTCAACCATGTGGATGTCACACATGTCTTCAAGGAAATCATTCTAAACTACAACTTGTGGCATTGAACTGATTTCATCCTTGGTAACAACATGCTGAATTAGAAAATAAAAAGATTCATTTTCTATCTGGTTATTGATATGTCTTTGTTGTGTTGTTTTAGCATTCTTCAAAAATAGGACATCCGCACTCTTTACATCCAATTCCTGGATGAAAGAACATAGCTCTGGCTGAAATGAACAATTTGACATGAAATTTGAAACATCACTCAGCTTGTTATCGAATATTTCAAATTGAGTTTTAGACAAATCTGTAGGCAGCCCATCTCTCATGTCTCTCCTTTGGCACACATCTCCTTGACATAATTCACTATTGAAGGGGAGATTGTGAGCACTATCAACTTCTTCTTGATAAGATACTGATTTTGTATCATTGACAATATCAAAATCTTCAATATCTTCATCAAACTGGATGACTTCCATTTCCAGTTCAAGGACAAAATGAGCTGTCATGGTTTCATATTCAGGTTCATAAGATCCTTCATTTCTCTTTGGATTGACAACTTCACATGGTAAATCAAAAGATGAAAACATACAAACTGAAAAATCAGTTTCATCACCACTGTTATCTGAAACACAAGACTTCATTGATGTTTCAATCATATTAACTTTCTCATATTCATTTTTAGCATATGACAACAGTGGATTGTCTCGACAAGGCTGTCCATAAATCATTTCCTTGTTCTCAAGAAAATCATAATCACTCTGACTCCTTGGATCTTCTTCTTCACTTTCAGCATTACTGAACTCTGACATGAATTCATCACTAGGGGTTTCATCACCATCTGATGAAAGATCTGTCCCCTCTTCATTTTCATAACTTGATTGCAAACAGAAAGTCTTTGCAACCTCATATTTAGGAGAATTAGTTTGAAAGCTACCTGGTATGTACCTTTTGTAGATATCGATCTTTGCATCAAGAAAATGTTACAAATTTTCACCAATCATGCTAGCCTCTGCATCAGGGGCAATCACTATTTGCTACAAATTCTCTTCATTCATATTCCGTTCAAAAGTATAACCTGAAACATGATCAGTAGGATTAGCAGAGATGGAAACACTTTGACACTGAGTTTCATTTACTAGTTTACACCTATCTTCCGCAATTGGAACATCATGACAATGGACTCCAACGGATAAAAACCCTTTGGAAATTTTATATCTTAAATTATTTTCAATGTCCATCGCTGTCATGAAAGCCTGATGCAAATTACTTGGCTCTTTGTTCCTTAATAGGAAGCTCATCTTTTTACCGAAGGCACCCAAATAAATTACTAAACAAACATGGTCATTGGGTCTATAACCTTTCGGGATATCATGCAATGTTTTGACGAACCTGATGTTGAATGGTGGAACCAATTCATCCTCTTTAATTTGAATATTCATCAATTTGTTTAGTAGGATACTCACATCTATTCTCTCGGCAAACTGTTCCATGAAAGCTGATTTGAAGTCCTACCATGAAGAAATAGAATTCGCTGGCAGTGAATAGAACCAAACCCTAGCATCATCCTTCAATGTCTGAACCAACAACTTCATGATGACGTCTTCATGACAAATCTCGAAGTCTCCCATCAAGTCAGCGAACTCCTGCAGATGATCACATGCTAAATCTGATTGTTTCCCTTTAAACTCTTTTAGATGCTTCCTAATCTTAATAGGAATCTCATTCGGGAAACCATGTATGCCATCAAAACATAATGGCATGTACCGTTGTCCAGAGAAACCACTGCTTGAATCCATTAGGGACTAAAACTTCTCCTAATGAGGGTTTTCAGATTTTATCACAAATAACTTAGGTAGGACCATGAAAACTTCTTACACATGCATATTGCTCCAATGATACAACCCAGATTTTTATTTACAAATCCGGAGAGATATGCATACCCTTAATTCTAAAATCCTTTTATGTGGTGACTTTTTCACCGAATGAGATTACACAAATATAAATTATCTAATGAGAAATACTTGGTAAGTTCTGATGCTGCAATTCTTTCTTTAGCTGGAAAAGATGGCAAGTTTCAAAGCTCACTTCAAAACTCCATCAGATTTTTTTTTATAGAGCCGCCATCCCCTTGGAGAGGAAAGATAATTTATCTCTGTTTCCGTATACTTCTTCCAGCCAACACAAACTTTACCAGAATTCTAAATATTGTTTATCACAGCTAAATACATCATTTCTTTATTCTGAACTTTGCACTGATCAAACACAGGATCTCAGAGTCGCCACTCACAACTTGGTGAGATGATTTTAAAACCTTTTCAAACTAACTCTTTGCACTTTCAATGGAAACCACTGGATATGATAAACAAGCCGGCCAGGAGTCTAGCTCTACAAATACCCGCATTGTTAATAACTAATTTATAACACCAGAGATATCAATTGATTTAAATAGTTAGGTCAGGAGTCCAGCTCAACTTGGAACTTGCACTATTTTCTCTTGACAATATTTCTCTATTCCCCAGCAGAGTCGCCATCTTGTTGGTGTTTG
This sequence comes from Chamaecyparis obtusa, assembly GCA_027943335.1. Classification (NCBI taxonomy): domain Eukaryota; kingdom Viridiplantae; phylum Streptophyta; class Pinopsida; order Cupressales; family Cupressaceae; genus Chamaecyparis; species Chamaecyparis obtusa. The sequence goes on from BSBK01008530.1 coordinate 886,000, forward strand.
AAAATGCTTATGCCAACTAGGGCTGCCAATATGCCTATGATGGATATTAAGGAGTGGTTAATTCCAAATGTGGGCAATCTATAAGCAACTGGACCAACTATAGGGATGGATTTTCCCTCTTCTGCTTCTAGCTCTGTCAAACCAAGGCGGGTACACCTGATCCAATAGTTGTAACTCTAACTGGTAACTATAACTCTGCCCCTTATTTTTTTATTGGATCTTTCAACAGATAAGAACAGTGAGAGAATACTAAACAAGAACCTATTGTTCATTGATCCTCCATCACTGGGTAGAACAACACATAAATGTAAATGAAACTAAATACTGGTAATGATTTAATGATTTGATTTCTTGTAGAATGTAAACAATCATGCCAAAGATGAACCAGTACAGGAGATACTAATTTCTAATCAGTGCCTTATCCATTGGGCAATATATCTGAAATAGATACAGAATACAAGAACCTAGATTCCAAGTCATCAACACAATAAACTAGATTCATACACTGCTTACAAACATCCTTCCTGACTGAACTAAATGAATTTATGTTTCACTCAGAGACTTTTAACCTGATCCTGGATCAAGGCTGAGAGATAAAACATATACACAAGTAAACCCTGTGCAAAGAGTCAGAAAACTCAAAACCCAAGAAACACAACTGAAGGAGAGATCTGAAAACTGAAATTGCATTAAGTGTAAGGATTCTAACTCCTGTATAACAAACTATTTCAGAAAACCACACTTAGACAATATGCAAAAGACTTTGAAGGTTTTTTCCATTTTACTGATACAACCTGCAAAACATGTTACAATCTGGACTGAAGATACACACTGAGCTTTTTAGCTTCCTGTGTCAAGAATTTCCAGCCAGCCCCCTTGAAAAAGATTACAAAACTCCCTTTATAGAAATAGGGATCAAAAATATCAATTAGGGCACCTGTTAGGGCAACAATAAACAACCCTAAAACCTTCAAAAATATCCCAGAAAAGATCTCAAGAAAATCTGATTGCAAAATACATTCTGAAAACTTTCACAAAATATCTGCAACCCCTACCTAAACTGGACCCGGATGACTCAGACCATTACTGCTCTCACCAAACATCTCAAAAATGAAAATAAACTTTATCATTGCATTCCTCATTCCGAGATGATTTCGACGATATATAATATGCCTAGGTTTGGATAAAAATGTGACCCAAGGCGCCATTTCTCGTGAGCAGACTGCATATTTAAAATATTTGAATTTCTGAATAGTGCAACTTTATTAAATCCGAAAATCAAATTTATCCAGCATTTGAAATTTTTTTTGAGTGGGGCCCATGCCACGTGACGACACTTGATTCGTCAGTCGGTCCACCTCATCACCACATCATCATCTCTGCACATCTCTGCCACTTGTCACTTCTTGATTTGTTGACCTCGCTGACTGGGTGCCTATGTGCCAGATCACCTCGAGACATGTGTCATCATCTCGTTTATCCGCTATGTTAAATAGTGGGAATCTTCAATCTTAAGCTTTGGTGACATCTGTTAGATTGGCACGCATCCCAAGGTGATCGACCATCTGCCTGTACTCTACCTTGTCACTACCTCGTCATCATCCTTTGCCAACTGTCAAAGTTTAATTGGTCTGCGGATCCATTTGGGCACCTAGCTGCATCATCTTACCACATCATCATCGTTGCCAAGTGTCACGATCTCGCTGCACCGTGAACACTAACCGGCGAGCAACTTTCCTTTGCGCCTTAGTGACCATTGTCGATATGGGCACAGATCTCAAGGCACGAGCAGACTTGCACTTCAAAATTTTCATTAAAATATATTTACCTGGGTGTGTGGGGGCCAGCAATCACATCAGAATTTGTCTCGGGTCACGCGCGCGTGAAGGGGGCCACAGAGTCTTCCTTTTTATTACTTTACAATACCAAATGAATATTTTTTTTTTTCATAAACATCAAAAGTTACAAGTCCCAGGCAATGTGGGATAACTAAACATAAAGAAAAACCACAGAAAAAGCCACCATTCTCTGTGAAAACCCTTCCTCATTGCTGGGCGTGCATTTGCTAAATGCTGGGCGTTTTTAGATTTAGATGCCGGTTACCCTTCAAATGAACAAAAAATGTAATAGATCTTCTTCAGGTAGAAGGCGTGCACAAATGGAGACTTCGTCCTTCCACAAGGCGTGCCACATCTGTTCAAAATTCAGTTGGATAATGCATATGATCAACATCCTTTAACTGAGACAAAACACTGGAGGAATCAAGGCATGAAGCCGAGTCCAGAAATGGGCCCGGCTAAAAAAATTTCGTTCCCATACAATTTTTGTATGAAAACATCATATTACTCCTCAGGCACAAGAAACACGAACTGGGCATCGATCGAAAACATTTGAAACACCATCCGGATCATCCGACAAACTTTGCTTAAACACTGCAAACAACAATTTTGACCGACCTTACAAACAAGTCAAAACAACTTTTCGGGTCCCGCCAATTTGCACACTTGAAATTTGTAGTTCATCCTTCAACCCTGCAAAAATTTAGATTTTTCCTCCACTGGGGCATAAGGAATTTTAATCGTGCAAAATGATTAAAATACTTCAGGATAAAATCCGGCTAGGCGTATATTTTGGCAAAAAATGAAATGACGCTTGGGGGCTTGAAAATTTTAACCAGTGTTAGATCAATATTCGTCATAAACAATGCAACTGACGGCACTCAGTTTCGACATCCCGGCACAAAGATATAACAATTTGAAGTTGACAATACGCAGAGGTGGGACAGGACACAGTTGACGACAAATATTTTAATCGTTTTGATTGAATTTAAAAAATAAGCAAATAGATTGGCAGAGGTCTGAAAATTTGGCCACATGAAGTATCTGACAAATGCAACAGAGTGCAAAAGGAATTTCTTTAATAAGTGCAACGAGGCAAAAATGGCAGGAGGTCAAAGTCAGACATTTAGTTTGAAGACATAGTGAAACTTGCAGACTTGTGTGAATAGTTCCAGGAGATAGCGTTGCTCTTATAGCCAATGGATTCGTCAAGAGTTGAAACTCCTGTCGGGACAAGCGTTTGTAACATGCTTCGTGATGCAAAAGGAATCAAGGTCACAGGACTCTCTGGTTGGAAGTTATAAGGGGTCAAACAGGGCGACAAATCACTGTCGGCAGAACACAACACACAACTTGCAAGAGTTGCAAACGGAAACACCTTTGAAAACCCACCAAACGGATTGGTACAAGGGTCAAAATTGGAGCATAAAAATTACTTCATGCCTACAATGCAATGGAGAAAACCATCTAATTAGGAGTGCAACTGGGAAAAAGTTATAAGCATGCAAATTAGTGTCCTGACAAGTAGTTGCACTGTTCAGCAATGCAATCTAGTAGAAGTTACCTACAGAATGGCCCTTGAAAAGTGATCAAACGGATTCGTAATAATTTAAAACTTGGAACACATGAACCATTTTCACCATGGATCACAGATCAATAATCATTTTGCATGGATCAATCCCTGGGTAAAAGATACAGGCCTCCAAACAGGGCTCCCAACAAGAAAAGCTCAAAGTGGCAAACTGCAATTTTAAGTGAATCCCTCAAAATGGGTACTTACTAAATCAACTCAAACTGAAAAGTAAAAGTTGCAAACCACTGAATGTGCTGAACGAAGAGTGTTCCAAGCATCTAAGAACCCGTATCACTTGATTTCCAATTGACTTCATATCAGGACCCTTCAAAGCAACACATCAAATTGATCTTCCAAAGTGAAAAGAGCACTTCATTGCAAAAATTCACATAGGGGACCCAAAAATGCCTTCCTCATTTTTGAGTCCCAACAAGCTCTTACAATCAAAATTCAGTTACAAGCATTTTTTTCAAGAAGTGAACTGTACAAGAATCTCCTATGCTTTGATAGTTCTAGTTATAGCTCTATCAATCTGTGATCTCACATCCGCTATCTTCCTTTGCTAATATCCAAAATTCACATCCATCACATATCCATCTCTATCACATAGTCTCACACTTATCGCTTCCACAAAACAGTCATACTTATATCAATTCTGCCATCCAGTCAGCTCTTAAAAACAATATAAAACATAACAATTACTTATACCGATGATAAATGTAGAGTTGACGATCTTGTATTACCAAAGTGTTGGAAATATACAACTTTCATCTGACTTAGCATGTTACCATTCCATCTAAGCTTCTCTCAATCATTGTGACTATTCAAATACCTTGTTTCACTATTTCACCATTTCTCTGTCTTCGCATACCTTCATATCACTGTATCTTACTGATATCAACACCAAAACATGTGCGACCTTAACTAAAGGTCCTACATATCCAAACACGTCTTTCTATAAGTTCACAAGCCATAATACATCATATATTATTTTCATTGACCAAAACTGTACTACAGTATACTGTTATTCTAATTCTGTACTTCTAGTCATTTTCATGACTGTGTCTCCAATAACCATACTCACTTCATGTGATCACTCCAACATAAGTGTTTCCATAAATGAAAACCCTTAAGTGATCCCTAGTGTTCTCCAATCATCACTGGCCAACATAAACAATGTAGTTTTAACATTTTATTGTGAAAAAATATTTATTTTGAAATGATTTTTTGTAAAGTTAGTTTATTTTTTAGCATTTAGAATAGATGCAAATATGTAACTTAAACCATTAGATTGAAATAAAACTTAAACCATTAAACCTATAAAAAAATTTAAACCTTCAAAAGTTATTAAACCTATAACAAAACTTAAACCTTCAAACTATTAAACCTATAACAAAACTTAAACTGTTAAACTATTAAACCTATAATACTTGTCTAAAACCATTAAACTATTAAACCTATAATAATTGACTTAAAAAATTAAACAAACAAATCCTTACACATATCCAATATCCTTACAATGTTATTCCGTAATTGTGTAACTAATATCACTTATTTAACTAGTTTCTTATTTGACCCTATATTGCATGTACAATTCTCTAACACTTGTATATCATTAGGTAAATTCCTAAATAAGTGTACCCTCTTCTTTGTCCATGTCCTTTCATTCTATTTGTATCCTTACATTATTTCGAACTAAGATTTTTCTCAATCCTTATATCTTCATACATCATTCATCACTTCTAGGGGTTATGTTCAATTAACAATTGTGGTCTTCCCTTGTCAATGTCCCAATCCTCACATAATTCCTTTTCTACTTCCCCCTATACTCTCCATACCCCTTTCCCCCAATCATGTAACTATTCAACCTACTCAATTAAAACTAGATTCTTATTTGACTGTATATTGCATGCACACAATTCTCTGACACTTGTATATCACTAAGTAAATTCCTTTAAGTGGTAGAAGAACCCTATATATGAGGATTATATTATTCATCAGTTGTACTTTCAACATGGAGTGGCTCTCCAATATAAATTCGCTATCTTTGTTAGATAATATTTTTTCTTCGTTGAATATGAAATGTTAGGATTAATTCAAGTGTCTCTAACCTTGCAAATCTTGTGTATATTTTGTGTCTCCCAAGACTTGTAATGCATACATGTAGATGTCCAATATGTTATTAGGAAAAATAATTTGTTTTTAATACAATGTTTTTAATATTTATTATAACATGAAATTCATTTTGTTTTAAAAAGAATGTTGAAACGTATGTATGCAAAATTGAAGTACACTTGATGATTTGAATGTCTTAAGAGGATGTAATAGAATGATTTGAATGTCTTAAGGGGATGATTTAAATGTTTTAGGAAAATGATTTTTTTTTAACACAATGGTTTTAATGTTTACAGATAATGTTTTTAATGTTTAATTTTCTAAATGTTTAATTTTGAATGGCTCTATATGGTTAATGTTTTATTTTTGATGATCTGAATATCTTGTTTACACACACACACACACACATGAACTATTTTGTTATTTCTATTTAATGTATGCACACATGCAAATTTTATATATTTTCGTATATTTGTTAGAGCATGTATGGCATCCAGTGGATCTAAGCCTAGTGTTCATGCTGATAGTGCTCAATACTCCCTAGGGTAGGGAGAGGAAGTGGTATGAGACCATAGGTAGATTTCATGCCGCTTTAGTGCGCAACTAGGGAGGACATTGCAAAATATCACTGTCCTCCCTAATAGGGAGAAACTTACACACATTAGGATTGATTTGATGAGTATGATTCAGAAGGCTGAGTTATACAATCCCTTTGATGACCCAAAAAATGATACATTTTATCAAATCTTATCTCACACCTTCACTAGGTCAGTTAGGTGGAGGTGGGTTGACATGGATGTTTCTATTGCCAATGTGAAAGGCATGTTTCCAGATTACTTGGAGAAGAATGTTGTTAGATCATATCAAGTGACAAAGTGTTGTGATGAGCTTGTGGCACCTTTCATATACCCTAGATGGTTGGAGGCACATCATATGTGATTGCAGAAGGATGAGGTGCCACTCTATTTTTGCAAATAATAGTTTGTAAAATTACACTTGGGGTATGATGTTGATTATACAAACTTTCAACGACATTCTGGTCACCTGGGCAGGGTATATTTGTAGATAAGTTCATATGGCATGATGTACCACAACCCCCTAATAAGATGGAATTGGTGGGTCAAAACCTTTTGGTTCTTCCAAAAGGTTTGGAGGCCCACATCAGAGCAAGAGAGTCTACAGCTGAGGAGGCACACCTAGACATGTTCTCTAGAATTGCCTCCATTATGACTCAGGTTGAAAAGATGTCATTTGATTGTGTGGGAAAGTATATGATATGATCTTGTACCAGACCTATTATTGATCACTCAAATCATTTCTATGATCCCTACATCCATTTTGAGCTGCCAATTCTTGAGGACATTGCACTAATTCCTAAGGATTGTTTGTGAAACATGAGCTCCATTTTAGTGAGCGATATCCTTGATTATTTTAGGGATATTCTATATTGCATGGGGTCACTCCACATGACACACCTGAGTTCATTCGATGAGTCATTAGGAGATCCTCTACTGTCCTAGCGTCCATGGACATGTAGATGAAAAGGTAGGTACGTCTAGATAGGAGGACATTTTGATACATCCTACAACTCTATGGCAGAGTATAGTTGATCCTACACCTCCTCCACAATAGACACATCAGACATGATTTTAGAATAGTTTTTCATCTCTTCTTATAGATGAGGGCATTGATCCAGATGCAACTTCATTATACTCTTTTAAGTTATCAGATATTGGTCATGCATTCCAACAGAGAAATCAGGTAAGAAACCAGATTTTGATTTTGATTTAATTATGTGTGTGTGTGTGTGTCTATATCTATATCTATATCTATATCTATATCTATATCTATATCTATATCTATATCTATATCTATATCTATATCTATATCTATATCTATATCTATATCTATATCTATATCTATATCTATCTATCTATCTATCTATCTATCTATCTATCTATCTATCTATCTATCTATCTATCTATCTATCTATCTATATATATATATATATATATATATATATATATATATATATATATATATCTATATCTAGATATAGATATAGATATAGATATAGATATAGACACACACACACCCATAATTAAATCAAAATCAAAATCTGGTTTCTTACCTGATTTCTCTGTTGGAATGCATGACCAATGTCTGATAACTTAAAAGAGTGTAATGAAGTTGCATCTGGATCAATGCCCTCATATATATATATATATATATATATATATATATATATATATATATATATATATATATATATAGGGTCTGTGCAAGATCATGAGGGGCCAAAAAGTGGCGATGTGAAAAATATTCACTTTTCACTCATCCAAAAGTGCATGAAAGCGCTTGTTGACTTTTTAGTAGGCCTGGGTGTCAGTACACCTGGGCAAAGCTACCACCAAAGCACATACCTAATCGGGTACCCGATAACTGTGGCATATATCTGACACCCGCGAGCCCTATTCTTCATTTCCTAATGCAATTTCTTCAAGTTTCTAACCGCATTTTTCTGATACCCGATATATTTTTGGATACCTGATATTGGAAACCCTAAATTCGACTCCGAGCATATTCGGTAAGTAGTTAATTGCATATTTTTATTAATTTATTTCATTTTCATTATAAATGTAGCATTTTTTTAAAAATAGGGTTTTTTATTTATATTTTTAATAATATTTGAAACTTAGATTTGTTTTTTATTTAATTAGGCATGACTGACAACAATGAAGATAATAACCCTCCAAATAACAATCCCAAAAACAATCCCCCATATCTAAACCCTAAATCTTTACAAGATTTGATAGAAGAAAATTTGAACACAATACGAGGTTTCCAAAACACGTATCAAAATATACCTACATTAGGTCCCATGCTTGCCACACTAAATACAATTGTTGGAAATATTGACACACTCACGCAAAAACATAATGCTGCTCTTCATTGGCGTGATGATATGCATGCCCAATTTGATGATGGGCTTGACCATGATGGGATTGCGGCCCTTAATATAAGTAAGGAAGATATAGCCGCCCTTTTTGAGGATCCTAAAATTGAAATACCAGTTGACCCCAAAAAGCCCAAATTATCAATAAAATGGTGCACAAATGAAGCAATGCACACAAACTTTTGGGATCGCTGGTGGATGGTTTTTGATGAACCACCACATAGCAATTTGGAGGTCCCAGTTTATTTCCTTAAAAAATTGTATGGTGAGTTTGTGCTTGGTCACCATGTTGATTATTGGAGTATGAGGCCCAACATGGGCGTAGGTAGAGAAGCTCCTCAGACTAGGCCATCTTCCCAGTGCCGAAAGGCCACTACCTTTGTCCCCCCCATTGATGTCACACCCCCTCCTCTAGTGCAGCATCCCGATATCATTTATGAGGCTGCTAAACTGACTATTAGGGCCATTCATTTACTGAGTGATCAGTTGATCACACAGACTAGGTCAGTGTTGCCTCCTGTGGATGCTGTTGGTGCATCGCCATCTCATTGGAGTTCACATGTATGCGAGCCCCATATGTGCATTATGTGCAGGCATATGTGCCTCAGACTGCTTATTGATTCTGATATATATCAGTTTCATGATATTGATGAGGGAGATACAGGAGAGGCTGTTGCAGAGGCTGCAACACCTCATGGAGCATCTACATCTCATGAGAGTGCTCAGGAGGTGCACGTGGAGCCATTGACTCCTGTTGATATGGTAAGAGTAAACATTATAAATAAATTTGTCACATGACTTATTTAATTTAAAAATAATTTATTTATTTAGATTAGTTTTAATGATTGCATGCACTTATGTATATATATTTTTTCTATTTATGTTCAGTCGATGACACAGGAGGAGGTAAGACAGGTGGATGAGTCCACACTTTCGGCCATTTCATTTGGCCTTGATGACTATACGGTATATTATAAATTATGTACCCATTAGTTTTTTTTATATCATTTTGTGTACATGCTTAAATCTCTATCAATTAGAGCAATAAAATTCATACATTTACTAATATATATTGTCATCTTATTGTGTTCTTGTAGGCTACAGCCAACATCAGTGGGGGGCGTGAGGGGGTTCCTTTGTCAGGTGTCGACAAAGGAAAGGTAGTTAATTGTTTAAGATTAATAATGCATGCATATGTATGCCACTTTTGTGTAGTAATAAATATTTTACTTGCACTTTATTGTATAGGGTGTGGCTATTGATGATGTCTCAACACCGGTTCGGCGGCGTAGGGTTACAGGCATCTCGATTCGGAGTGATAGCCCGATTGTACGTAGACTTTTACATATTGTTATTTGTATTTTGTAACTAGGGTTTCTATGATGAAGTACATTGATATATAATTGACAATCTTTTTACTCTCGTAGGTTACTCTGACTGTGAGGGAGGTCCCACGAGAATCTTTTGTTTCTTTGTTGACCTAGCCCACTATTCCAGAGGAGGGATCACTAGATGTAAGTTTTAATTTTAGTTCAATCAATTTGTAATTTTATTATGCTATCATCCTATTTTGTAGATTTATTACTCTATGTTGCACCAGTCTACTAATCTCATTATTGCAAATACATATTTATAGGTCAGAGTTGGTATTGTTGGCATGGTCCCTTCGCTACCCAGGACTTATGCTAGGACACTTGATCGTGGTAGGTGATCGAGAGACCAGGTACAAATTTATTTGTATTCGGTTATAATTTTAATTAAATTAGTGTTTGAAAATTATGAATTATATATATATATATATATATATATATATATATATATATATATATATATATATATATATATATATATATATATATATATATATATATATATATATATATATATATATATATATATATATATATATATATATATATATATGTACAAATCATATAAAGTAAGCAATCTAACTTTGGTTTGAACTCATTTTTTATGCAGGATCAATCAAAGCCCAACACTCCTTCAAAGAGGCTACATTTTGATGATCCCCCTACAACATAGGATGCAGTTTTAGTTTTGTGGTCATTTAGAGATGACACTTGGTACATTTTGAGATGGCATATATGCCACATTGTACACCTTAAAACATTGATTTTGTAGACATTTTGAAATGGCATGTGCCATATTTGTATATGGACATACTTTTGATACATTTGATACATATATAGAACATATTCATTTATATGTTATATTTGCGTCATCTTTTGTATATACATATTTATTATTCATGTTTATGGAATTGAATGGTGAAGTTATATCTTGACTATGATTATCATTATGATTTAAATTATATCTTGTTGAAGTTACATTTGTTTTTCTTTACTCTGGAATACCCTGTTCATGGAGGTTATTATGTTTGAGGTTTAACTTCTTGTTGGTGAATAGATTTGTCTTCGAAAGAAATGCTTAAAAAATGACCCTTAAAGCCCAAACAAAAAGACTCAACCAACACCAACAGTTGGGTCACTTCACTATTGAGAAGCATAAGCGCCCTTTGAATTATCCAGGTATAGCTCCCCGTGCAGGATTTACAATGAATCAACTAAACTATAAATGATAATGCTTTTAACCTAAAAGCAATAAAGGCTTACAAACATCTATTCGTAAACATGAGATAGACACAAAGGGACTAATTTACTGAAAAGAAAAGGACAGTAAATGCTACAAATTTCATTTTCCTAAACAATGCATTACAGAAAGAAACTAAGAGAGAAAGATGAATGGTTCTTTCCAAATATAGGAAAAACTATAGCATAAAGTCCACAGATGATCGTGTTGATGATTAGACGTAACAGATATGAATTCAAAAGAAACCAATATCATTCAAAGATGAATATCAATCAGAAAGTGAGCATCTAAAATCAAAGTTTTAATATGTTGACATATCCTTCTTTAAACACAGCAAAACAACAAAGATTCTGATGTGCCTATACATTAATCATTATTTGAAAATAAAATCCCTCTTTCCCGCCGTTACAATAAAAATCCTAATCTATCCCTCCCCTGGCACAAAGTCTCTCAGGTCAGGTGGAATCCGGAACCCCCAAAATCTCCTCTACGAGCCTTACTTATTTTCCCCTTTCGGTTAGTTTCTTTCTTGTTATAATAACTAATTCTTGAGGATGTGTCTATCCACATCTTCTTTCTCGAATACATTAAAGTATCCCTTTGTGAGTGCCTTAGTAATATTTTGTTATGAAAGTCCATGTTACTTGGTGCTCTACATCTTTCAAAATGGATCTATTCCTATAGAATAGTGCCATCTGGATCTTATTGCAACACAAGTGTTAATGCCTCTGTGTTTTGATTGGATGCTTGGTGCTATAACTAGAGCATGTCATTTCTGGCTCTCCACAAACATACCACTTCATGCAAGTGACACCAAGAAACATTTTGTCAAAGCCATCATACATATGTAATTTGGGATTCAATTGCGAGCACGTCCTCCTCAATTTTCCCACCTTGTGAACCTGAAGCCAACATCTCTGAATCATGACTGATGTCAACACAAAGAACTGCATTATCATGCGTCATGAAGGCATCATCAGCTTGGTATTGAAAATTGCTCTTAAGTTTCCCACTGATATAGTCCCAGACCTCTATGAATCCAACAACCGAGCATGAAACAAGGTTTTGTCCGTCAAGGAAGATGTCGAGTCCTCCTTGACATTCAGTGTTGGGGCATTCTTAGGAAATGATAATGTCTTAATATTGAAATTGCCTTATAGATTATCATGTTCTCGAATGCCAATACTGTCAATGTGCAAAACCAATTCTCATTGTCATGAACCAGTCTAACCTGACAAAGCTTTGGAAACTTCATTTTTGGATACCTTTTACTAGTTCTACTACTCCTATATGCAATTCCATATGTCATGCTCTGCTTGTGGGCATTCTGTTGAATAGTTTACATATATTGTCTATGCTTCCAAGTCACAATTTTTATGGGACTCAATAGTTAAAATTATAACCGACCCCAAGGATGATGGCATGTCCTTGGATAGACAGTGGCATTAATAGCCTCTCTAACCATTTTAGTCTACCTTCATAACCATACCAAATAGAACAATGTCTGCTCAGAAAAATTTCTACTTGATCCATGAGCCCCAGAAGATCGCTGCCCAATTGTGCTTAGTGCACCTTGGGGTCACTTGGGTCGAGCATGGTCGCAAGCATTTCGGTGAATCTATGGGTACAACAGGGTTGTCATTGGCATTTACCCGGCCAACAAGAGCTGATGGAGTAGACAGTTCGATGCCAGGTCAGACGATTTGAAAGATATGCTGCTAAGCCACTTTCAACTGACCCTGACTGCAAGTTTTGGCATTGACTGAGATCACCTTGCCAAATGCAAATGAAGTCGAATCACCCAAAGCTGAGAGAGGTTATTGTAGACCTCAAAAACATGATCCCATAGCACCTAATAGTTTGTTGATAGCTCTCATGAGGTTTGAGATAGGAGCTCCAGAAGATCATGGCCCAATCGTGCTTAGTGCACCTCGGGGTCACTTGGGTCGAGCATGGTCGCGAGCATTCCGGTGACTCTATGGGTAGAACGGGGTTGTCATTGGTGTTTACCAAGCCAACTAGAGCCAATGGAGTAGATGAGTTGATGCTAGGTCAGACGGTTTGAAAGATATGCTGCTGAGCCACTTTCAACTGACCCTGACTGCAAGTTTTGGCATCGACTGAGATCACCTTGCCAAATGAAAATGAAGTTGAATCGCCCAAAAATGAGAGAGGTTATTGTAGACCTTGAAAACATGATCCTATAACACCTAATAGTTTGTTGATACCTCTCACGAGGTCCAAGATACGAGCCCCAGAAGATCGCTGCCCAATCATGCTTAGTGCACCTTGGGGTCACTTCGGGTGAGTGTGGTCACGAGTGTTTCGATGACTTTGTGGGTAGAACAGGGTTGTCTTAGCATTTACCTGGCCAACCAGAGCTGATGGAGTAGACAGTTCGATGCCAGGTCAGACGGTTTGAAAGATACGCTACTGAGCCACTTTCAACTAACCGTCACTACAAATTTTGGCATCGATTGAGATTTGCCTTGCCAAATGCAAACGAAGTCAAATCGCCCAAAATTGAGAGAGGTTATTGTAGACCTTGAAAACATGATCTCGTAGCACCTAACAGTTTGTTGATACCTCTCACGAGGTCCAAGATATGAGCCCTAGAAGATCGTTGCCCAATCATGCTTAGTGCACCTTGGGGTCACTTGGGTCAAGCATGGTCGCGAGTGTTCCGATGACTCTGTGGGTAGAACGGGGTTGTCACTAGCTTTTACCTAGCCAACCGGAGCTGATGGAGTAGATGGTTTGATGCCAGGTTAGATGGTTTGAAAGATACGCTGCTGAGCCACTTTCAACTGACCCTGACTGCAAGTTTTGGCATCTACTGAGATCGCCTTTCCAAATGAAAATGAAGTCAAATTGCTCAAAATTGAGAGAGGTTATTGTAGACCTCAAAAACACAATCTTGTAGCACCTAACAATTTGTTGATAGCTCTCACGAGGTCCAAGATATGAGTCCCAGAAGATCGCTGCCCAATCGTGCTAAGTGCACCTTGGGGTCACTTGGGTCGAGTGTGGTTGTGAGCATTCCGGTGACTCTGTGGGTGGAATGAGGTTGTCACTGGCATTTACCTGGCCAACTAGAGCCAATGGAGTAGATGATTCAATGCCAGGTTAGACGGTTTGAAAGATATGATGTTGAGCCACTTTCAACTGACCTTGATTGCAAGTTTTGGCATTGACTAAGATCGCCTTGCCAAATGCAAAGGAAGTCGAATCACCCAAAAATGAGAGAGGTTATTGTAGACCTCAAAAAAATGATCTTATAACATGTGACAGTTTGTCGATACCTCTCACAAGGTCCAAGATACAAGCCCCAGAAGATTGCTGCCCAATCATGCTAAGTGCACCTTGGGGTCACTTGGGTCGAGTGTGGTCACGAGCGTTCCGGTGACTCTATGGGCAGAATGAGGTTGTCACTAGCATTTACCTGGCCAACTAGAGCCAATGGAGTAGATGATTCGATGCCAGGTTAGATGGTTTGAAAGATACACTGCTGAGCCACTTTCAGTTGACCCTGACTGCAAGTTTTGGCATCGACTGAGATCGCCTTGCCAAATGCAAACAAAGTCAAATTGCCAAAAGATGAGAGAAGTTATTGTAGACCTCAAAAACATGATCCCGTAGCACCTAACAATTTGTTGATAGCTCTCATGAGGTCTGAGATACGAGCCCCAAAAGATCACGGCCCAATCATGCTTAGTGCACCTTGGGGTCACTTGGATCGAGCGTGGTCGCGATTGTTTCGGTGACTCTATGGGTAGAACGAGGTTGTCACTGATGTTTACCTTGCCAACCAGAGTTGATGGAGTAGATGGTTCAATTCTAGTTCAGACGGTTTGAAAGATACACTACTGAGCCACTTTTAACTGACCCTAACTACAAGTTTTGGCATCGACTGAGATCACCTTGCCAAATGCAAAGGAAGTCAAATCGCCCAAAATTGAGAGAGGTTATTGGAGACCTCAAAAAAATGATCCCATAGCACCTAATAGTTTGTCAATAGCTCTCATGAGGTCCAAGATACGAGTCCCAGAAGATCACTACCCACTCGTGCTTAGTGCACCTTGGGGTCACTTAGGTCAAGTGTGGTCGCGAGCGTTCTGGTGACTCTGTGGGTAGAATGGGATTTTCATTGGTGTTTACCCAGCCAATTGAAGTCGATGGAGTAGATGGTTTGATGCCAGGTCAGACGGTTTGAAAGATACGCTGCTGAGCCACTTTTAACTGACCCTCACTGTAAGTTTTGGCATCGATTGAGATCACCTTGCCAAATGCAAACGAAGTTGAATCGCCCAAAACTGAGAGAGGTTATTGTAGACCTCAAAAACATGATCCTATAACACTTGATAGTTTGTTAATACCTCTCACGAGGTCCAAGATACGATCCCTAGAAGATCACTGCCCAATCATGCTTAGTGCACCTTGGGGTCACTTGGGTCAAGCGTGGTCGCGAGCGTTCTGGTGACTCTGTGGGTAGAACAGCGTTGTCACTAGTGTTTACCCAGCCAACCAGAGCCAATGGAGTAGATGATTCGATGCCAGGTCAGACGGTTTGAAAGATACGCTACTAAGCCACTTTCAACTAACCCTGACTGCAAGTTTTAGCATCGACTGAGATTGCCTTGCCAAATGCAAACATAGTCGAATCACCCAAAACTAAGAGAGGTTATTGTATACCTTACAAACACCATCCCGTAGCACCTAACAGTTTGTTGATAGCTCTCATGAGGTCTGAGATACGAGCCCCAGAAGATCGCTGCCCAATCGTGCTTAGTGCACCTTGGGGTCACTTGGGTCGAACGTGGTCGTGAGTGTTCTGGTGACTCTGTGGGTAGAATGGGGTTGTCACTGGCATTTACCTAGCCAACCAAAGCCGTTGGAGTAGATGATTCGATGCCAGGTCAAACGGTTTGAAAGATACGCTGCTAAGCCACTTTCAACTGACCCTGACTGCAAGTTTTGGCATCGACTGAGATCGCCTTGCCAAATGCAAAGGAAGTTGAATCACCCAAAATTGAGAGAGGTTATTGTAGACCTCAAAAACATGATCCTATAAAACCTGATAGTTTATTGATAGCTCTCACGAGGTCCAAGATATGAGCCCCAGAAGATCGCTGCCCAATCGTGCTTAGTGCACCTTGGGGTCACTTGGGTCGAGTGTGGTTGCGAGCATTTCGGTGACTCTATGGGCATAAGAGGGTTGTCATTGATGTTTACTCAGCAAACCAAAGCCAATGGAGTAGATGGTTTGATGCCAGGTCAGACGGTTTGAAAGATATGCTGCTGAGCCACTTTCAAGTGACCCTCACTACAAGTTTTGGCATTGACTGAGATCGCCTTGCCAAATGCAAACGAAGTCGAATCACCCAAAACTGAGAGAGGTTATTGTAGACCTTGAAAACATGATCCTATAACACTTGATAGTTTGTCGATACCTCTCACGAGGTCCAAGATACAAGCCCCAGAAGATCGCTGCCCAATCATGCTTAGTGCACCTTGGGGTCACTTGGGTCGAGCGTGGTCACGAGCGTTCCGGTGACTCTGTGGGAAGAATGGGGTTTTCACTGGTGTTTACCTGGCCAACCAAAGCTAATGGAGAAGATGATTCGATGCCAGGTCAGACGGTTTGAAAGATATGCTACTGAGCCACTTTTAATTGACCCTCACTACAAGTTTTGGCATCGACTGAGATCGCCTTGCCAAATGCAAACAAAGTCAAATTGCCCAAAGCTGAGAGAGGTTATTGTAGACCTCAAAAATATGATCCTGTAAC
The DNA here is from genome assembly GCA_027943335.1 of Chamaecyparis obtusa. Taxonomy (NCBI): domain Eukaryota; kingdom Viridiplantae; phylum Streptophyta; class Pinopsida; order Cupressales; family Cupressaceae; genus Chamaecyparis; species Chamaecyparis obtusa. The sequence continues at coordinate 902,880 of BSBK01008530.1, forward strand.
ATATAACAATTTTTTGATACTTCTCACGAGGTCCAAGATACAAGCCCTAGAAGATTGCGGCCCAATTGTGCTTAGTGCACCTTGGGGTCACTTGGGTCGAGCGTGGTCGTGAGCATTCCGGTGACTCTGTGGGAAGAATGGGGTTGTCATTGGTGTTTACCCGGCCAACCAAAGCTAATGGAGTAGATGGTTTGATGTCAGGTCAGACAGTTTGAAAGATACGCTGCTGAGCCACTTTCAACTGACCCTGACTGCAAGTTTTGGCATCGACTAAGATCGCCTTGCCAAATGCAAATGAAGTCGAATCGCCCAAAACTGAGAGAGGTTATTGTAGACCTTGAAAAAATGATCTTGTAGCACCTAATAGTTTGTCAATACCTCTCACGAGGTCTGAGATATGAGCCACTTTCAACTGACTGTTAGTGGTATGTTTGAAATTTGAACTATGAAATTAATCATGATTAAGCTTGTTAAATTTGAACTGTGGAGCTTATTATGTTTGAGGTTTAACTTTTATAGATTTTTTGAAATGATAAAAAATAATATCCTTAAAGCATTACAAACAACAATCAAACATGTAAGAATTCAAACCATGCAAATGACATAAGTATATGACATGTAATATCTCTTCTTGGCACTATGGGCCACCCATACATGATTTTGGTCATAAGTCCTTATGAAGAGTTTAAGGACATTTAACTTTTAAATCAAATTGATTGGTACAAATTGCCATTATAGGCTTCAAAAGATCTCAATTAACCATTAAGGATCCTTTTGTCCTTCTATCTCTGATTGGATCCATGGTGACCGTAGGCATCTTCATAGGTGCTCCTACACAAGTTACATTCCACATACAAAACCAAGTTTATTGACTCAAAATAAAATCTAAGAAAGGTCAAATTAATGTATTGAAATTAAGCTTAACAAACTTAGAAAATAATGCACTAAGTTAACTTATTACCTAGTCAAGTGTTCCTGAAGGGTCATCTCTTTGCTTCAGGGTCTCCAATAGTGCTTCATGATCAGTAGTAGTAATATTCCAAAGTTCTTTTGTCTTTGGTCTTCCATGATGCTTTGACAACTTGACATTTTTTGCTATAACAAGGTGTGAATACATCATAATAGTTTTGTGCTTCTCATAGTCTTCAAATGTGGGAAATCCATTCTTTCTAATCATGTATGTTCGCAACCATGTTCCCACAACAACAACTAAACCAGTAGGATATGTGAACCCATCACCATCTATCATTGGTTGTACAAGCTTCTGTTTACCTTGTACACAACGTGCTAACCAATAATTTGACCTCTCATCATTCCCCTATGGTGTAACCAATGCAAAAACATCTCCTAGCTTCAAAAGATCTGAAAGATGGTCATAGTCAACTGAAGTGTCCATGTCATCATTTCTTATAGAGAGTGTCAAAGATAAAGGAGTCAGATACTATGGAACCCATGTATCAACCCACTCACTTGACTCACAATGATCCCAATCATACTGAAAACACATGGGGCAAAAACAAGCCAACTCTCATGTCCAAATGGTCCATGTACTACTATTGGAGCTTCGAAATGAATGCATTTTTGAAGAGTCTTTCACTATTTGACAATCCAATCTATCTCCTATAGTTCCCTCCTCAACCAACAAAAAGAATCTACGAACCGTAGAATGAAGAGTTCCCCCTGTGACAATGCTAAAGTACACCAATCAACAATAGAATGAGCATCAAGAAGTACAACACCTAAAATCCTCAATTGCTCCTTAACTAGAGCTCTCTTCACACATGCACCTGCTCTGTCATGCTCCCCTTTCCCATGCCCTAACTCAAAAAAACTCCAAATATGAGGTACACCTCTCTCCACATGCATTCTACACAACCAATAAAACATTCTGGAATTCTTAAATTGACCAATGCAATTATCTGACCAAATGAGATGCCTATCCATAGCAATACCATTTTCCTGCAAGAAGTCAAAATAGTTCTGGAAACAATGTTGAACAAACTCATGAGAGTGAGACTTGTCGTCAATCATATAAAAATGGTACTCTCTGATTATCTTTCACTCATCTTTTGTGCTATCAGGGGAATGTCTATATGTGATGTGTACAAAAATAGCAACTTGAATCAAATTGTAATATTGAGCTTGAGTCTCATTTTGGGGCTGCAATGTATAGTTCTCCGCAAAGTCTACAATGGATATAATAGTTCCAATGGGGAAAGTGTCCTTACATGTCCTGAATTGTTGATCCAACCATTGAGACCTGTGACTATGCCTTGCATACTTGTAAAAAAGATTTGTCTTGAAATCTGAGATAAAATCAGCAACATTGTATTCATTTGCAACTAACTCACATCTAGAGCCTTCACCTCCACTCTTCAATGTATATTTCACTATTTCATATACCTTTTTTTGGATGAGTGTCTTTCCAAAATTGTGTTCCAAACCCTCATGAAAACATGTTCTACACTTGGACAAGCCACCACATTCTGAGCACTTGGCATTTAAGCAATCTTTTTTATAAAATAAACAACCATCATCTCTTTGACATAAAAATTGATCTAGCAAGTCTCTTGATGATTTGGGAAGACCACTTGCACCACAATCCTCTAGCATTTCATTAGTATGAAAAGTAGAACGAATGGACCGTAATAATTCATGATGCATTGAAAACTCAACATGATATTTGCAACAACATGTATTTCGAATCTTAAGGGGTACACAATAAAATGGCTTCACGGATTCAAAAGACCTTTGTGATATTTTCAATGTTGGATGTGTCTCACAAAATTTTTTATACAACATTGTTTGACTTACTTGCACATAATGTTTAGGATGTGGAGTGCGGTCTCGATTTCCAACTCTCAACTTCAAGACATCCTTCACATTTGGTGACACTCTTGAGTTAGCATCCCAAAATTGTTGAATTTCATCCTTGACAACATCTGTTAGCTTCTTATCGAAAGGTGGAAGTCTCCCACCATAAGCCCATGTATCAATTTGAAGGGGATCATCAAGTCATTCTCTTCTTGCAAGTGCTCTACCCAAAGTTTTACGATCTATATTGAAGTCAACACAAGTTTGTCTCATCAAACGAGCCTTTCTCAACTGATGACTTACTAAGGAGGTTGTAATAACCCTCCGACCAACTCTCTTGTCTTTTTCTCTGCTAGTCTTCCCAATGCTATTGAGAGCATTGAAAAGATTCTTCACAACAATGGCATTTCTCTCCATTTTCTTGTTCACACGAATCTTCAATTTCACAAGCATAGGTCTCATCTTTTGCATCTTTAACAACTCCAAAAAAATTTGACTGTATGCAAATTAGTTAGATACTCTTCTGAATGATGAATTAACTAATAAAAGGTTAATAAATCTATCTAATAAGCAAACTACAATGAAGAATGCAATAACAAATGAAACCAAATTAACAATTTACCTTCACCTACAAATGCAGCTTGTCTCCATTGTCCTCCTAGCCTTGATTTCTTGAAGATGTTGAGCTCTTAGATTTCCAAATGAAGCTCTTTCCCAAGATGATTCCAAAGTGTGGAGATTGAATGAAATGAGTGCACAACTAAAACTTGATTATGCAAATATGGTGGATGAAATGCAAATGATGGGATGATAATATGGATGCTTGGTGGCTTGGTTGCTTGATTTCTTGAATGCTTGGATGCTTGAATGCTTGTTATCAAAAATACCTATTAGCTTTCAAATGGAAAATGAGGCTCCTTTTATAGAGTTTTGGAGGATCTAGGCCTAGGTGGCAGAATCTTACGGTTGAGAATGAAAGGTGGAAGATCCTAGGGCTAGAATTGACTTGGTTGAAGGAGTTGAGAGAAAGGGGGATGTAGTTGGAATGTGAGAGGAAGAATAGGGATGATATTCCTCTCATATTGAGATGGAGGAGAAGAAGGTGGAAGGGAAAGACACATGTCAAGTGTCTCACAAAGACCAAGAGAGAAAGAGGGAAAGACCTTTTCCTCATGAGGACTCTTTGCACAAGTGTCCTATGACTCACTCTTGACCCTTAGAGGTGGCTTGAGAAGCGCCTTAGGAATAGGGGATGTCTCTTGACTTGGTTGTTGAGAGGACATGTGGTCATGAGACCAAGTCCCATGAGGCCACATAGCCCTTAAGAATAGGACATGTGTGGGTGAGGATAAATATGAATAAATAATTAATAATAATTATTTATCTTAGCCAAGGTGATGTGTCAGGTGACTAGGTGAATGAAGTGGACTAAGAGACTTAGTCATATTTAGGTGATTGTGTATTTAACCAAATCACTTTAATAGACTATTTAGAAGACTTAGGATATAGAATTAGACTATAGTGAATTTATTAAATAAATTGAATAATTTACTTAATAAATAGAAGAAACAAATATTAATTAAATAATAAATATTTAATTAATTTATCAAGTCAATAGTAATTAAATAATAAATATTTAATTAATTAATGAAGCCATTTTTAAGTGTATACATTTTGCCCCTCTTTGAAATAATGTGCTGGTCACATTGTTTCAAAGAAAAATCTAGCATTTTTGCCCCTGCCCCAGACAATATCTCAGACGACCTATGCATGCCCCCTCGAGAGATTGATTGACAAAAAAGATTATTTGAATTGTGTATTGGATTTTTTGTTTTATTATTATTATTATTATTATTTTTTTATTGTACAATCAAGCTCACGAAAGAATGGTAGAAAATATGGATGAAAACAGGGTGGAATGGAAGAAAAATGGGAGATAGGGTCCACACACCAAGCACACTGGGTCCAAAGGCTATAAATAGGGCTAAGGGGTCCAGAATAGGCTCATTGTGCACACTTGTCACTTGGAGATCAGAGCATGAGAGAGAGAAGAGAAGAGCCGACAGGATGTCATTCCCCTTGTCAGATCACTGCTTTGAGAGAGTTAGATGCTTCCAGCAACCACCTGATTCGGGTGAACCGGTAGGCTATCATGACGTCCTCCCAGAGCACCGACAGGTTTAGGAGGTCAGGGTGGATCCTCAGCATCAGGGAGTGTAGCAGCACAGGGCCAGATTGCATCCCGTAGACAGTGACATACAGAGTCTGGAGGTAGTGGTTCATAGATGGTGAGAGAGCATTGTATACACTGTTGTACCATTATGATTCATTGTATCATTATATTTTGACTTGATGGACACTGACTATGGACACATTGTTATTGATTTATATCATTGGACATTTAGATATTTTTGTTGTTTTATGGATTGTATGTGATGCAATTCTATCATGATTTGCTTTGATGATTTATATACATGTGTGTACTGACATATGCAGGATGTGATGATTTACTTTCATATGCATAAAATGTATGTCTTAGAATGAAAAATGATTTATATGCATGATTTGATATTGTTGATGCTTAATGGTTAATAATCATATGATGGTGATATAAATGCATGTCTTAAATGAGTTTACTAATGCTATGTGATTATCAATGCAATATTGTGATGAACAATGTGGATAATGAATAATAAATGAATGATATAATGCAAATGATATCTAATGTAATAAATGATAATGTACCTAAGATGATTAAATTTAATAACAGATAACATGATAAAAGAAAATGAGATGAAACGATAGCTATAATAAATGACCAAATTATATATAAATGAACACCCCTAATGAAGATAACATATGTCTCTAAATGATTAAGTGCAAAATGTGAAATGCAAAAAGATCATAATATGTTTGGTTATCCAAATGTCCTCAACTTAAATAAAAATGTTTTTGACATAAGAAAAATGGATTAGGAGAATCAGATAACCTAAAAGATAACCTACAAATCTCTATAAAAGGAGCATTGATATGCAAATTTAGGAGATGGTATAATGCAATGCAAAATGAAATATGAAATAAGTATCTCCACAACTTCATGTAACATCTTAGAACTTCATAATAATTGGAATTTGATTTTTATCATTGAGCTCGTTATGTTGCAAGAAAATGCAAGCATCATGGTATAATTAAACCAGGATGACCTGAGCACTTCTTGCATGGAGTTTAATATTGCAAACTTGACAAGCATCTAGGTATAATTGAACCAAGATGACCTGAGTTTCATTTGTATAACAGACAAGGAATATTTCCCCCTCTCCATCAGGGAACAAATATTTGGAGTCAAGGTATGTGATGGCATATCACCATAAATAGCATTTGTTAGAACAACATGATTTTGTATGTTGTCCATCCTACGAAGTGGATGAAGGCACTTATACATAGACACCCCAATTACTTGTTCCTTTGATTTCATCAAAAAATACCCCACAAACAGCAATCAAAGAAAATATCATGCCCCATCCTGGGTATTCTAATCAATGACATATGAGATTTTCAAACTCATGTCAAAGATATCCTGGAATAGCATAGGAAGCATGATAACAATGAAATCTAGATATGAATGCATAAGTTATAACAAATTATTCTAACATGCCTATCATGAATATACATTTCTTTGGCCAAAAAGATTGATGTAGGACATGTTGATCAATTCAAGTGATGATGTATAGTCAAGATATATAGATAAGTGGTCATGTTTCAAAGAATAGATCATAGATTTGGATTCAGCATGAAGATACCATTGTAAAAGGACATTTGATTGTGTCTACTTTCTTGGTGAAGATAACTCCATTATGCCCTCTAAGAGTTATGACTATCATAAATCCACTTCCCAAACTAGGTCGAGGACATGCCCCCAGCTAGGTGATGGACTGACTTATTATGGGTAAAGAAAGATGCAACAAGACTAGGATGACGACCATGACAAAAGATCAAGCTATGATGGGATTTTATTATGGATAGATACAATGGATGGTGTATGGACTGGCCATTTTATTATGATATATACATGGTGGGGACAAGGATTGAATAACTATTTTATTGTGGATATATACAATGAACGGACACACTAAAAGAATCCTAATAGATAGAGGAGCTAACTTGTCACACATAGCGCCTATTTCCAAGTTTTCACCATATGCTTTTATTGCAGTTTTTCTTTTGATTTTATGATTTTTTATCTTTTTTGTATTTTTGATTATTTTATTTATAGAATATATATATACAGCCTATAAACATGCCCCTTGCATTGGGATTTCAGGGATATAACTTCTTGAGATGGATACTGTTAAGAGGTTCATCCAAGGGATCCCCTTCAGGTGTAGATAACTGATAAGCTCCAGAACCATAGACTGCTGTAATCACAAAAGCTCCTAACCAATTAGGTTCGAACTTGCCCTTCTTTTCACAATGCTGTTGATTCTTTGGATTTTCTCGAAGGACTAAGTCACCCAACTGAAAGTCTCTGATCTTTACCTTGTTGTTGTATTGACGAGATAGACGCTGCTGATAAACTTTCAAATGATCATAGGCACACTGACAACATTCATCTAGGAGGTCCAATTCAGTCAAACGTGCAACTCTATACTCTTCATCAGGAATTAAATCTTTAAGAGTAACACAAAGTGAAGGCAACTCGACCTTCAGGGGCAAGACTGCTTCAGATCCATAGACAAGGGAATATGGAGTGGCTCCAGTAGGAGTACGGATGGAGGTGAGGTAAGCCCATAAGGTAGGATTAAGTTGGAGATGCTAGTCACGGCCAGCATCATTGACAGTCTTTTGTAGGATTTTAACAATTGTTTTATTTGACACCTCAGCTTGGCCATTTCCTTGAGGATAGTAGATGGTGGAATAGTTATGGGTGATGTAGAATTTGGCACATAAGTCATCCATGTCTTGGTTTTGAAACTGTTTCCCATGATCAGTGATAAGATACATAGGTATACCATATCGACAAATGATATAGTTTAAGATAAACATGGAGATTTGTTTCCCTGTGGCGGTAATTAATGGAATGGCCTCAATCCATTTAGTGAAGTATTATGTGGTAGTGAGAATCCATTTGTGGCCATTGGAAGATGGCGGATTGATAGCGCCCATGAGGTCGAGTCCCCACCGACTGAATGGAAAAGTAGTTGTAAAAGGATGTAACTCTTGTGCTGGTGCATGGATAAGGTTTCCATGTATTTGACATTTCTTGCATGCCCTAGAAAAATGAAAGGAGTCTGCTTCCATGTTAGGCCAATAATAACCCATACGCATGAGTTTCTTAGCCAAAGAGGGACCACTCGAATGTGTCCCACAAATACCTTCATGTACATCACATAAGGAAAGTTGGGCTTCATCATGTTTGAGACATCACAGGAGAGTACCGTCAAAACCTCACCGATAAAGAGTGTTAGATATTAAAATATAGCGGGAGGTTTGGCAGAGAAAAGTTCATTTTTGATTTCAGGATAGGTCGGGAGGTAAAGTGTTATCTTTGAGGTAAGAATATATCTTTCCATAGGTTGGGGATTCATGTCCAATTAGATGACATATAATACTCGTATTAGGGTCATCATATGTAGGACAAGTCAAGGATTCCACCAAGAACTCAAAACGGGCCTTGGTATCTTCTATATCAAATAAAGAAGCAATTGTTGCCATGGCATCAGCAGCCTTGTTTTCATGCTGAGGAATCTGCTCAAAAGTGATGACAGAGAAATACTTTTTAAAGTGATCAACCATACGTTTATATGGAAATAACTTATCATCTTTGGTCTGGTAATCATCATTAACCTAGTTAACAATTAGCTAAGAATCTCTGTAGACATTTATTTCAGATACGTTCCATTGTAAAGCCATTTTTAACCCAATCAGAAAAGCCTCATATTCTGCTACATTATTAGTGCAAGGAAATAACAACTTTAAAGATTTCAGAATAGTGTATCCTTGTGGTGTGATAAAAAGTATACTAGCTCCTGAACCTTGTTGAGTGTATGAGCCATCAAAGTACAATTTCCATGTTTGTGTAGACAAAGCTAAGATATGAGCATCAAGAAACTCTGTGTGTATAGGATGGTCATCTATTAATGGAGCATTAGCTAGTTGATCTGTGATCACTTGACCTTTGATAGCCTTCCTATCTATATATTCAATATCAAACTCGCTAAGTAGCATGACCCACTTAGCCAACGTGCCTGTCAATGCAGTCTTGCTTAACAAATACTTTAATGGATCAATATTTGCAATAAGCTGAGTAGAATGTGATAACATGTAATGTCACCACTTCTATGAAGCAAAGACAATAGCTAGACATGCTCTTTCAATAGGGGAATAGTTTAAATCATATGCCACTAAAATGCAACTGATGTAGTAGATGGCTTTTTCTTTTCCTTCATGATCTTGCTGAGCGAGAAGAGCACCTAGTGAGACTGTCGTAGTTAAAATGTAGAGCAAGAGTGGCTTGCTTGGAATTGGTGACATCAGAGTTGGAGGATTCACTAGATACTGCTTGATTTTGTTGAAAGCTTCCTCACACATACCATCCCATTGGAATAAGATATTTTTATGCAACAAATGTTGAAAGGGATGACTGCGATCTGCTAGTTGAGAAACAAATCTTCGGATGGATTGTAGACGCCCCTGTAAAGATCTTAGCTGATTGATGTTAGTGGGGGAAGCCATCTCCAATATTGCTTTAAATTTTTCTGGATCTACTTTGATTCCTTTAGCTGAGACAATGTACCCTAACAATTTGCTAGATGTGACCCCAAATGCACATTTCTTTGCATTGAGTTGAATCTGATATTTTTCCATCCAGGTGAATATTTTATCTAACACTCTCAAATGACCAGCTCTATCTTTGGATTTCAGTAAAATGTTGTCAACATAATCTTCCATGATGGTATGCATCATGTCATGGAAGATCGTGGTCATGGCTCTTTGGTAAGTTGCTCCAGCATTTTCAGGCCAAAAGGCATTACATTCCAGCAGTATGTACCCCATGGACAAGTAAAAGCAATTTTTTCCTGATCTTCTGGCGCAATCTTAATTTGGTTATAGCCCGAAAATCCATCCACTAATGATAACATCTCATGCCCAGCTGTTAGGTCAACAATCATATCAATATTTGGCAAAAGGAAGTCATCTTTCGGACAAGCTTTATTAAGATCTCGAAAATCAATACAAATCCTGATAGACTTGTCTAGTTTTGAAATCGGAACAATATTTGAAATCCACTCATCATAATCAATAACTCGAATGAATCCAACATCTAGGACCAAAATTCTTCAGAACAAAACAAATCAACTTTGCTTGGTCCTATGCTGATATGCCTGGTTTGGACCCTAATCTCATTATGCATCATCTATCTATCAAACCAGGTGTAAAACTAGTTAAGAAGAAGCTCTGCAAAATGCATCCTCACATTTCTCTAATGGTGAAAGCAAAAATGAAGAAGCTCCTAGATGTTGGATTCATTCGAGCTATTGATTATGCTGAGTGGATTTCAAATATTGTTCCGGTTTCAAAACCAGACAAGTCTATCAGGATTTGTATTGATTTTCGAGATCTTAATAGAGCTTGTTCGAAAGATGACTTCCCTTTGCAAAATATTGATATGAATTGTTATGGTTAACCACAAGGTTGGAGGTTCAAGCCCTTCTCCTAACACCAAAAATGTATGCAAATTAGTTGGATACTATTCTGAATGATGAATTAACTAATAAAAGGTTAATAAATCTATCTAATAAGCAAACTACAATGAAGAATGCAATAACAAATGAAACCAAATTAACAATTTACCTTCACCTACAAATGCAACTTGTCTCCATTGTCCTCCTAGCCTTGATTTCTTGAAGATGTTGAGCTCTTAGATTTTCAAATGAAGCTCTTTCCCAAGATGATTCCAAAGTGTGGAGATTGAATGGAATGAGTGCACAACTAAAACTTGATTATGCAAATATGGTGGATGAAATGCAAATGATGGGATGATAATATGGATGCTTGGTTGCTTGATTGCTTGAATGCTTGGATGCTTGAATGCTTGTTATCAAAAATACCTATTAGCTTTCAAATGGAAAATGAGGCTCCTTTTATAGAGTTTTGGAGGATCTAGGCCTAGGTGGCAAAATCTTATGGTTGAGAATGAAAGGTGGAAGATCCTAGGGCTAGAATTGACTTGGTTGAAGGAGTTGAGAGAAAGGGGGAATGTAGTTGGAATGTGAGAGGAAGAATAGGGATGATGTTCCTCTCATATTGAGATGGAGGAGAAGGTGGAAGGGAAAGACACATGTCAAGTGTCTCACAAAGACCAAAGAGAGAAAGAGGGAAAGACCTTTTCCTCATGAGGACTCTTTGCACAAGTGTCCTATGACTCACTCTTGACCCTTAGAGGTGGCTTGAGAAGCCCCTTAGGAATAGGGAATGTCTCTTGACTTGGTTGTTGAGAGGAAATGTGGTCATGAGACCAAGTCCTATGAGGCCACATAGCCCTTAAGAATAGGACATGTGTGGGTGAGGATAAATATGAATAAATAATTAATAATAATTATTTATCTTAGCCAGGCTGATGTGTCAGGTGACTAGGTGGATGAAGTGGACTAGGAGACTTAGTCATATTTAGGTGATTGTGTATTTAACCAAATCACTTTAATAGACTATTTAGAAGACTTAGGATATAGAATTAGACTATAGTGAATTTATTAAATAAATTGAATAATTTACTTAATAAATAGAAGAAACAAATATTAATTAAATAATAAATATTTAATTAATTTATCAAGTCAATAGTAATTAAATAATAAATATTTAATTAATTAATGAAGCCATTTTTAAGTGTATACATTTTGCCCCTCTTTGAAATAATGTGCTGGTCACATTGTTTCAAAGAAAAATCTAGCATTTTTGCCCCTGCCCCAGACAATATCTAAGACGACCAATGCATGCCCCCTCGAGAGATTGATTGACAAAAAAGATTATTTGAATTGTGTATTGGATTTTTTTTTTTAATTATTATTATTTTTTATTATTGTACAATCAAGCTCACGAAAGAACAGTAGAAAATATGGATGAAAACAGGGTGGAATGGAAGAAAAATGGGAGATAGGGTCCACACACCAAGCACACCAGGTCCACAGGCTATAAATAGGGCTAAGGGGTCCACAATAGGCTCATTGTGCACACTTGTAACTTGGAGATCAGAGTGTGAGAGAGAGAAGCGCAGAGCCGCTAGGATGCCATTCCCCTTGTCAGATCACCACTTTGAGAGAGTCAGACGCTTCCAGTGACCACCCGATTTGGGTGAACTGGTAGGTGACTCGATCCTGCTTTGTAATTCCATGATTTGATGCATGTTAGATTAGATTTGGAGCATGTTTAGGGTAGATGAAATAATAGATTAGATTAGAAAATTTTAAGTTTTCTAGGTGGAGGATGAATGCGCAGTTTCGGCGCATCAATGCGCAGTAACTTGTGACGTTTGTGCAGAAATTCAAATTTTTTGCGGATTCGTTAAGGATAAGTGCACATTCATATGAGAAAAATGGTAGTGCTGCGCAAGCATGAAATAAAAGTGCACATAGGTACTTGTTGCGCATGTGTTATGAAAAGCTGTGCAAATGGTCAATAAAATAGCGTATACATTTAAAGCTGCGCAAATGTCGGTAAATGTTGCGCAAATGGGGAAGAAGACTGCACATCGATAAAAACCTACGCAAATGTGAAAGAAAGTTGCACATGCATGTTTCAATGCTGTGCATTTATTTTAGGTGGTAAAAGTTGGTCATAATAGATAGTGAATTAGGTCAAACTTGATGTCGATAAGCTGATTTGATCTATCAGCGGTTGATTGTGATGATTTGATCAAGATTGGCAACATTGTAGCATGTTCTCTAGTTAGCCAATCTGAAATAGACAATTGATAGAATCATTTGTTGAAACACCTGATAAACATGTTTGAAATTGATATGATAGCATAGATAAATTGATAGACCAGTTTATCAAAATTTGATAGGTTGATTGTTGTTGACTTGAATAGGAGGATATCACAGATGTTCTGATGTCACAGGAGAGATATCCCATCACACAGAACCTGAGACCAGCATTATCGGAGATAGAGAGACTGGTGATAGGAGCATCAGGACTTTATTATGTGATTTACATGCCTGAGATTCAGGAAAATCTGAGCATGATGACCGCATTAGCTGAGAGATGGCACTCAGAGATGATTTCTTTCCATCTTCCAACAGGGGAGATGACAGTGACACTAGAGGATGTATATCGCATCCTCCGGCTTCCCATCACAGGAGAGTTAGTGCAGTACGATCGACACGGCGGAGTCACAGAGTGCAGAGCCGTCTTTAGGGATGATGACATAGAGGATGGGGAGATTAGCTGGGAGGATATGGTTGACTTGTATGACCCTCTTCCAGTGGTTTTAGTAGGCTTGATTGGGGGATTCATATGCCCTGATCAGAGGTCACACGGATTTGCAGTTGGGTGGGGCTATACATTACAGCGGGTGATGGAGGGGACCCGATTTGCTTGGGGGGTGTGTTTATTAGCACACCTATACCATGATTTACATCAGGTGGTGTACCATAGGAGTGCATCTCTATCAGCAGGGGTTACACTGCTCCAATTTTGGGCATGGGAGCATATTGCAGTGACTAGGCCATTGGTGATTTGATTCCGGGGTGCAAGGCAGCCCTATATTCATTTATATGCTTCAGTTTTGTCTCAGGCAAAACTAGGCCATTTAGAGTTTTGGTGCTATACTTTTGATACACTGGACATAGTGACATGGAGACCCTACCTAGGGTGTGAGCCGTGGGATGATGAGCGGCTGCTGAGATTTTGTTTTGAGGTATGATGGTTGATAGGGTGGATGCCCTTTATTATTGAGAGACAGCAGGTTAGCTGGGTTCTACGACAATTTGATAGGATACAGGGTATGCCCCAAGGAGTGACTGAGTTTGCACAGACATATTAGGAGAGACGGGATTGGGGGTCCATGGCATCATTTGATGTTGCACGGTAGGATTTTTTGGATGCACCATTCCAGGCATGGTCTATGAGACAGATAGTGGTTGAACCTGGGATGACTGCTGATTTAGAGCATTTTTTGAGAGATCATCCGGTGCCACGAATTATAGATCTAGTAGCGAGACCTACAGAGAGAGATCCAGCAGACAGACATCTGGGGAGGTGGCGAGGTCGAGATAGGAGGGGATGAGGGAGAGGAGGAGATGGAGGAGGAGATGGAGGTGATGGAGATGGTGGTGAAGATGTAGGTGGGGGAGATGGAGGGAGAGTTGGCCCATGGATGAGGGGAGGTGGAGTGAGGTAGAGGGGATAGGGATAGAGACAGCCTCTGGTACAGCTAGCACAGCTAGTTGAAGGAGTGCCATTACAAGTACCAGTCACTCAGATATAGATACCAGTTACTATAGTACAGATACCAGTTGTGGCAATACAGGCATAGGCACAGGGACCATAGGTACAGGCACAGGGGCAGGCACAAGATGAGGTAGACATTCTATTGGCCCAAGTTGGTGTGGTATAGGGTGGCATACAGGATGAGCCAGATGTGGAGATGCCAGATCTACAAGCACAGGATGAGCAGGTGGACATGGACATCGGGGGACAAGATCCCTATTTACATAGAGATACTGCTGAGGAGGAGCCTGATATTGATGCACTGCTAGTTCAACTAGCAGCTATCCAGGTAGAGGTAGACCGGGTTCCAGGTCTAGAGAGACAGATTGAGAGGATGGGCAAACAGATGGATGTGTGCAAGAAGAGAGAGATTCAGCTGTTGAGAGACTTAGGGATTCAGAGATGCTATTAGATGAGTTACATAGGATAGAGGACCTAGGTCCCCATGGGGATATCATGAGAGCTATGATACATGTCGGGAAGGAGATATCCTACTAGCGAGAGGCATACAGATAGGCATTCCCAAGGGATCAATGTATTGGGAGCTATAAAGAGAGCTCAATTGGCATCAAATCAGCAGCATATGAGTGACAGGCACCAGTTGGCAGTGGGGGGCTATCATGACATCCTCCCAGAGCACCGACAGGTTCAGGAGGTCAGGGTGGATCCTCAGCATCAGGGAGTGCAGCAGCACAGGGCCACATTGCATCCCATAGACAGCGACATACAGAGTCTTGAGGCAGTGGTTCACAGATGGTGAGAGAGCATTGTATACACTGTTGTACCATTATGATTCATTATATCATTATATTTTGACTTGATGGACACTGACTATGGACACATTGTTATTGATTTATATCATTGGACATTCAGATATTTTTGTTGTTTTATGGATTGTATGTGATGCAGTTCTATCATGATTTACTTTGATGATTTATATACATGTGCGTACTGACATATGCAAGATGTGATGATTTACTTTCATATGCATAAAATGTATGTCTTAGAATGCAAAATGATTTATATGCATGATTTGATATTGTTGATTTTGGATGGATTTTCTAGGAGCTTCTTCAATTCTGCTTTCACCATTAGAGCAATGTGAGGATGCATTTTGTGGAGCTTCTGCTTAACTAGTTTTACACCTGGTTTGATAGATAGATGATGCATAATGAGATTAGGGTCCAAACCAGGCATATCAGCATAGAACCAAGCAAAGTTGATTTGTTTTGTTTTGAAGAATTTTGCAAAAGCTTCTTTCTTTGATTCTGTCAAGGATGCTGCTACTCTAAGGATGCGGGGAGACTCCTCTATTCCAATTGTAAGTGGTACTATTGGTTCTATAAGAATGGCAGATTGCTCTTGATCAAGATAGTTGGGAAGAGTGTCAATCCTTCGATCGTCAGGCACCTTAGAGAGGTTTTCACCATCAAATGCGTCTTTTCTTTTTACTATTTTTGGATCTAATACTGCCACTGAGTGGTTTTCACCATTAGATCTGCTGATTATTTTTATATTTTTATGACTGAAAGGATTGGCACTCTCTCCAAAATAGGCCATGTCATTGAGTTCTATCAGAAATCCTAACTTGTGATCCCCTGGTGGTAAAGGATCCCTGATACCAAGATAGTCAATGATTGCATCATCATTATGGAAGACATCAAGTTCTGGGTGATCGGGAGAATCCCAATCAATAAGGTCAGGATGGACAAGGGGCATTCGATCATTTGGGTTGGTTTCAAAAGCAGAGATGGTATTGATGGAAAAGTTGTCAAGGTTTATGATAGTATCAGTGAGGTCTATTTCCATACTTTCATTTGAATCATATGTCACAAGATAATGCTCACTTTGCTCACGATCAACACGAGTAGTATTACGTGGGACCAATCCTAGTGAGTCACTAATTGAACTCTCACCCTCATGGTAATCATTACTATATTGATGGACAACATCAACTCCTATTTCTTCAGTACCATTAGATAAGGAATCCCATTCATAATCATTAGAATCAGAATCATCATTATCTTCAAGTCTATCAATGATTCTTTGAGCTATCCTTTGTTTCTCTGGATCTACATACATACCATGCTTTCTGAATTGTAAGGCAGGAGCTTTAGATGTCTCATGAAAAGGTGGTATTTTTGCTTTTAATTTTGGTTCTCGTGGTCCTTCTCCTTTATATCCTAATCCTGTAGTGTCTCTTTGATAATTGGGATTTTGCAAAATTGGTTTTATAACACCTTCTCTTTGTAACCCTAGAGGTCCAGCACCTTGATATCCCATCTTTTGAAGAAAAATATACCCTTTCCCTTAGACATCAGGGGATATATATTCATGTTTAGTATCCTCTTCAATCTTCTGTGTCTTAAGCCAATAATTTGCATTACGCTCAGCTGCCTCTTTGGATATTGTGCCCCCACTTATAAATGTGTTATAAACAAGTGTGGAAGGGGGTTCTGATTGTTGTTTATTGATCAAAGACCTACCATATGATTTGGGAGATAAAGGTAACCCAGTGATACAAAGAGCTTGACCTAAAGTATATTCTCCCATACTTCTTTCTTTGATATCTATCTTGATCCCATCTGATTTAGAAGTTGATGCTATATTACTAGGGTCACCAGGTGTGGTTGCAGAAGATCCAGTATGATTATTGGGAACCAAAGAATTAGAAATCTTCACATTGCTACAATATTGAAAAGGATTAGAATCTCCTTTGATAGTGATCTCCTAACCATTGTGAGGGAATTTTATACATTGATGATAAGTTGATGGCACAGCTTGCATGGAATGAATCCATGGTCTTCCCAAAAGAATATTATAAGCAAGATCCATGTCCAGAACTTGACAAGGTACATCTTTGACAATAGGACCAATACTAATTGGAAGAACAACGGACCCCTTGGATGATCGCTCTTCCTCATCATAGGATTTTATTGTGATTTTATTTTTTGGATCAATGACATTCTCAGAAAATCCCAATGCAAGGACTAACTTTAACATGCAGATATTCAAACCAGCTCCCTCATCTATTAATACTCTTTTAATCTTGTGATTTTGGACAAGGAATTTGATATGTAAAGGAGCATTGTGAGGTTGGGTAATGGCTAAATCATCATTTTCAGTAAAGGAAAAATAGTGTGGGGTTGTTAAATGGCCCACCATAGCTTGAAATTGATCAGGATCTAGAGTTGTTGGAACCTGGGTCTCTAAGAGAGCTTTTTCAAGGATATCTATGTGAGATGGAGAAAGATGCAAAAGCTCTAAGATGGATATCTGGGCCGGTGTCTTTTTGAGCTGTTCCAAAAGATTATACTGGTTGGAAGTATTGGGTATGGACTTTGGGACATAAACGGACTTGTTCTGAGTAGTACTTGGTTTAGACTGGACTCCTTGGAGAGTAACCTTGGCTTGAGCACGAGTAGTAGCATGGATTGGTTGACTCTCTGATTTTCCCTTTATGGTAATAACATTGGCATAATATGCAGAAGGATGACGGTCAGAAATGTTACCAACATAACTATAGGGTGTGTTATTATAATTGGCTTGGTTGTCACCCTTATTGTTGGAAGAACCTCCCTTTTCATGCTCAGAAAGTGGATCTTTGAAGGCCGTATGTGATTCATTCGAGACATGTCCGTCAACACTAATTTCACCGCTTTCGATCAAGTCTTGGATCACATTTTTAAGCCATTGGCATTCATTGGTTATATGTCCTCTTCCTCTGTGGAATTCACAATAATCATTTCCATTCCACCAAGAAGGCTTCAGTCTAGGTTCATAGTCTTTTGGTTCAAGAAGCGTGATGAGTTTCTTGGTGATTAACTTCCGTAATGCTGATTCGAGAGATTCCCCTAAAGGAGTAAAGTTTCTTCGAGGTGAGATAAAAGGTAATCTTGGTTTAGATGAATCCTTGTTGGTATTTTTA
Organism: Chamaecyparis obtusa; assembly: GCA_027943335.1. Lineage (NCBI taxonomy): Eukaryota > Viridiplantae > Streptophyta > Pinopsida > Cupressales > Cupressaceae > Chamaecyparis > Chamaecyparis obtusa. The sequence goes on from BSBK01008530.1 coordinate 921,106, forward strand.
TTTTCTGACTGATTGTTGTATGTAGCTTGGGTAGCGTTGGTCATACTTGTGAGATTTAGAAGAGGTTTTGTCAGTTGGACATTACGATTATCAACAATTCTTTCATTGACTTTTTTTTTGTTTTTATTCCAATATTTCAATTTGTCATTGTTGGAATTGGAATTATAAGTGTTGGAATTTGAATTTGAGGATCCAGCATTGTCTTTGGAATAAAGTTTTATCTCACCTTTTTGGACCATGGCTTCCTCAATCTTGATACCATTTTCTATGAGCTTATTGAAGTTTGGTGGACATTGCAATTGTAACCTATAACTCATTTCTGTTGTAAGGTTATGCACAAAAATATCCATCTTTTCTTGTTCGGGAATCATTCATGGATATTTGGCAAACAATTGACGCCATCTTTGCAAAAAAGTAAGGAAGGGTTCTCCATTCTTTTGATGTGTATTGCAAAGATCAAGCATAGTGACTTCATGTTTGATGTTATATGAATAATGAGTCACAAATTTGTCCAAAAGCTCATTGAAAGATTTAATGCCGGGGGGAAGTTTGGAGAACCATTCCATGGCTTGTCCTCCTAAACTTCACGGAAATAGTCGCATAAGATAAGTGTCATTGTAAGTGACTTCAATACAAGCAGCACAAAACTCATGAATATGGTCTTATGGATCCGAATTCCCTTTGTATTTGTCAAATTTTGGTACCTCAAAATGAGGAGGGAATGGAATCATGACTAAATTCTTATCAAAAGGATAAGGACATATATCATCCAAAGAATACTTCTTAGTTGATGATCCAGTTTGGATATCATGAATTTGTTTTTGAAGCATCTGGATTTGTTGTAGGATAGGATCCAAAGATAATGTGCTTCCTTGCGGGTTTTGGGAAACATTAAGTTGTTGATTATGTTGAGGATCATTGGATTGTTGATTATTTTGAAAAACATTTTGTTGTTGATCACTATGGGACGCATTGGATTGTTGATTGATTTGAGAAGCATTGGATTGTTGATTGATTTCCTTTGCTCCATGTGGATCTTGAGAACCTTTAAGGATATCTTGATTTTTTCATATGAGTTGGTTCTCTAAGATAGGTAACATCAAAATCACTTGGTAACTTAGCTCCTTGTTAAGAAAGCATGAGGAAATACATCTCTTTATCCAAGCCTAAAAGTCATTCCATGACTTGTAAAAATTTAGGATCTTGTGCAGCATCCCTAAGTTCCTCATTAGTAGGTTCATCATCGAATGTGAGAGGATGAGTTTTCTTAGGAGGCTGTTTGGGCCAAGGATTCTCTTCATTGTTGCTATTGCCTTCCATTTTGTCTAGGGATTCTAGATTAATAGGTTGTTTGAGTTTCTGAGATCGAGTTTGAACCATAAAACGGATGAAATTGATTGCGGGGAAAAGAAAGATTTTTGATAAAAAGATATGGAGAAAGATTGGTAGAAAAGATATGATAAGTATTGAAAATTGGTGTCAAGAAACAATAATCTAAGTAAGCTTGATGGTTAAGGATGATATATCCTGATATGATAAGCTCACCAAGATCAAAGTCTGATAGATAAGGTAAATTTTCAACACCACACTGAAAATCTTAAGATTGGAAGAAAGTGACTTGTTGACTCTTGAGAAAGGAATGACGATGAAAAGTTATGAAAGTGGTCAAATTAGAAATCAGAGGTCTATGTAACTTGACTGTTTTTCCAGAATCTTACTAAGGACGAAAATGGGTATCTGAAAAAGTGATTTTAAAATTCCAAAAGCTTGTGGGAATGCTCTTTGTTGTAAATGCGCAGCAACAAATGGGTAGGACAGTGTGATATATGCGCAATAAAATGAAACAAATGCACAGAAAATTTTGACAGATGCAATTTGATAAATGTAAATGCGCAGTGACAGAGATCGTATGCGCAGCAAGATTTGATGTATGTGTAGGTTATCAAATTTTTGATGATTTTACTGGTTTGATGATTGAGAAATTTTTATTTTTTGTTTTTCTGATGTTTTCTAGTTTTTGGCAAAGTAAAAATGCATAAACACACACACGCAAGACAAAGATGATTTTAATCTAATTTAATCTAGTATGAATGCACAAACACGCTTACAATCCTAAGGTTGGTAAGGATGATATCTGCTGAATCCCCACTAGGATAATAAAATCTAGCCATGCAAATCCATAGTGGACAGCCTAGGAACTTGGAGGTAGGGGCTCCTCCTTATAGTGCACTCACTTCTCAGGCACACCAAGTTCTGAATTCAATGGATCATTACTTCCCAAAGAACTGGTATCTCTACTATGAACCGTGAGTAATGTGGGGTGTCTTCACGAGCTTGGGTGACTCCTTGAGCCAGCAAATAGAAGGTTTTTGGCCACTAAACAAAAGTTGTTAATAAGGACATCCGTTCAGGTGGTTGTGATCAACTCATTTTCTCAATTAAGGGGGTTCTCCCAATCCTTTCAAAGCAAGGTTTTCACCTCTACTAAGTAGGACTTTAACGCACCACTGGGGTACTGGAGGAGATTTTGGTTGCCACAACGAATTCACACCTGTTTAATGTGAGACTAATCACACTAGCATTTTTTATATACCGGTTTGGAAGGGCTTGGCTTTAGCCTGTTACCAGTTGGGTCGTTCCTTGGGGTGAGTACCTCTTCTCCCACCAAAGACCACCCTCTAAAAATTATAATAATTTCTCTTACACCCAAGGTCTACGAATGGCGAGTGGAGAGGATACGTAGTTATAATTTTGGGATTACAAATATGCTATTAAGCAAAACACAACAGACACTTGAATCTATACTAAGGAAAACACACAAAGCAAAAACATGTTGTATTTTAAGCCCAAATGAGATTATAGTCTATTTTGCAAACCCCTTGGCAATCTACAAATCAAATTGTTAGAAAAATGTTTTTAGCAATGGGGTCTTCAAAAATTACGTCTTGCAAAATAGCCTAAAAATACTACCAGAACGAACAAACACTCGTCAAAATGTTAGCTAAAAACAAATCTAACAGAAAATTGAATTTTTCTACAGAAACTGATAAATGCGCAGAACAGTGATATAGATGCACAGTAAGTATGAATGTATGCGCAGGAATGATGTATGCGTGAAACAGTTTAATGAATGCGCAACTTAGTGATATGTATGCGTAGTTACTATGTATGTGCCATGAAAATGGATATATGCGTAGGAATCATGGACAAATGCGCAGCAAATATGACAAAGAGGAAAATACAAAAAATGGATGCGCAACAGAAATGAATAGATGCACAGGAATCGTGGACAAATGCGGAGAAATAACCTGTAGAAAAACTTGCACACGGAAAACTAAAAATAGAAAGTGAAAAGCCCAGTTGGGCCCTCCTTCTAGCACCAAAAATGTATGTAAATTAGTTGGATACTATTTTGAATGATGAATTAACTAATAAAAGGTTAATAAATCTATCTAATAAGCAAACTACAATGAAGAATGCAATAACAAATGAAACCAAATTAACAATTTACCTTCACCTACAAATGCAGCTTGTCTCCATTGTCCTCCTAGCCTTGATTTTTTGAAGATGTTGAGCTCTCAGATTTCCAAATGAAGCTCTTTCCCAAGATGATTCCAAAGTGTGGAGATTGAATGAAATGAGTGCACAACTAAAACTTGATTATGCAAATATGGTGGATGAAATGCAAATGATGGGATGATAATATGGATGCTTGGTTGCTTGATTGCTTGAATGCTTGGATGCTTGAATGCTTGGATGCTTGAATGCTTGGATGCTTGAGTGCTTGTTATAAAAAATACCTATTAGCTTTCAAATGGAAAATGAGGCTCCTTTTATAGAGTTTTGGAGGATCTAGGCCTAGGTGGCAGAATCTTACGGTTGAGAATGAAAGGTGGAAGATCCTAGGGCTAGAATTGACTTGGTTGAAGGAGTTGAGAGAAAGGGGCATGTAGTTGGAATGTGAGAGGAAGAATAGGGATGATGTTCCTCTCATATTGAGATGGAGGAGAAGAAGGTGGAAGGGAAAGACACATGTCAAGTGTCTCACAAAGACCAAAGAGAGAAAGAGGGAAAGACCTTTTCCTCATGAGGACTCTTTGCACAAGTGTCCTATGACTCACTCTTGACCCTTAGAGGTGGCTTGAGAATCCCTTTAGGAATAGGGAATGTCTCTTGACTTGGTTGTTGAGAGGACATGTGGTCATGAGACCAAGTCCTATGAGGCCACATAGCCCTTAAGAATAGGACATGTGTGGGTGAGGATAAATATGAATAAATAATTAATAATAATTATTTATCTTAGCCAAGGTGATGTGTCAGGTGACTAGGTGGATGAAGTCGACTAGGAGACTTAGTCATATTTAGGTGATTGTGTATTTAACCAAATCACTTTAATAGACTATTTAGAAGACTTAGGATATAGAATTAGACTATAGTGAATTTATTAAATAAATTGAATAATTTGCTTAATAAATAGAAAAAACAAATATTAATTAAATAATAAATATTTAATTAATTTATCAAGTCAATAGTAATTAAATAATAAATATTTAATTAATTAATGAAGCCATTTTTAAGTGTATACATTGACATCTCTCAACCAATGTCTTGTTTCAAAAAAATTGATCATAAAGTCTTGAAGCCCACAACCTAATGGTTCTATGTGACCTCTTTCCTTCCCAATTATTCATAATGTTATCCTCAATTTCAATTAACCATTTAGGTGCTCTTGAAAGCCCCAAATTTGAAGATTGATTATCTTTATTGAAAAGGACTTCATTTTGCATATAATTTGGAGATGTATAACATTCATGTGGTTCTTGTGCAACATTTTTGTTCCCAAAGTCTACATTTTCAATCTCCATCTGTACATTTTCAAATTGAACATCCTCTTCACTTACAACTACATTTATGGGGTCACCTTGATTAATGTTTAACATACCTTCTCTCTTTCTTCGGTGATTTTCCTTTTCTTTTTCCCTATATGCCTGAATTTCATCATCTGTCAACTTCCTCTTGCGTTTAGCCTTTCGACAACTGGTGCTTCCCATGGTGAGACCACAAGTCAACAAAAATCAAACAATGGGCCCCAAATCACATTTTTTGTTTTGCAACACGTGAAAAAAGTATAAAATCTCGTGATTGTCTGCTCTATGGGGACAGGGAATATTTTGGTCAAATATTGCCTAGAAAAAAATGGGTACCCAAAAATATCGGGTACCCGATATTCTCCTGCCAATGAAAAACTAGCGGGAGCAAATGAAAACAATTGAACTTTTACATATATTTATGTATATAATATATCTCTAAAAAAGAGGCATATGATATATATAATGTATATTGTATATGTACTAATGTATTATAATAGACTAATGTATTATATATATTAATGTATTAAATATACTAATATATATAATATATTATATATATACTAATGTATAATATATACTAACATGTATATAATATATATATATATATATATATATATATATATATACTAATGTATAGTAATATATTATATATAATATTACAAATTAAGGAGAAACTCTTGCAGAAATATGGAAATCATAATCTTCCTCCTAGAGCATACATTAATGAAGTTCTTCGTGCCTTAGCAGAGGAAGCAAGCTGGATTGTTCAAGCTTACGGTACTACATACAGAAATGCGGTATGTATTTTTGGCCTAAATTTTTTCTCATTTCTTTTAGGTCTTTAAAGGTTGTCGGCTAAATCTTAAGACACACTGGAGCATTTCAATGTGTCAAAAGGGGTCATCGAGACTCCCTAGGGTTCTTAGTATGCCTTATCACGCGTTAGGACCCCTAGGGAGTCCCGATGACCCCTTTTGACACATTGGAATGCTCAAGTGTGTCTTAAGGGGTCGTAGGACACCTTAAGACACACTTGACCATTCCAATGTGTCGAAATGGGTCATGGGGACTCCCTAGGTGTCCTAATACATTAATTAAGTTCTTCATGCCTTAGCAGAGGAAGCCAGCTGGATTGTTCAAGCTTACGGTACTACATACAGAAATGCGGTATATATTTTTGGCCTAAATTTTTTTCTCATTTATTTTAGGTCTTTAAAGGTCGTCGGCTAAATCTTTGTATTAAATGTGCCTTTTATAGCCGTTGTAAACCCTAGCTATGCAGAAATGGAGGCTTTGAAGAATAGTTCACTGGAGGCAGAGAGAGACTCCCTAGGGGTCCACTAGAATGCTCAAGTGTGTCTTAAGTGGTCCTAGGATCCTAATACCACTTAAGACACACTTGAGCATTCTAATGTTGCAAAAGGGGTTCTGGGGACTCCCTAGGGGTACTAGTATACCTTATCATGCATTAGGACACCTAGAGAGTCCCCATGAACCCTTAAGACACATTGGAATGCTCAAGTGTGTCTTAAGGGGTTGTAGGACCCCTTAGGACACACTTCAGCATTCTAATATGTCAAAAGGGGTCATGGAGACTCCCTAGGGGTCATAGTATGCCTTATCATGCCTTAGGACCCCTAGAGAGTCCCCATGATTGTTTCAGACACATTGAAATGCTCAAGTGTGTCTTAAGGGGTCGTAGGACCCCTTAAGACACACTTGAGCATTCTAATGTGTCAAAAGGGGTCATGGGGAATCCATAGGGGTCCTAGTACACCTTATCTGACACATTAGAATGCTCAAGTGTGTCTTAAGGGGTATTAGGACCCCTTAAGACACACTTGAGCATTTGAATGTGTCAAAAGGGGTCATGGGGACTCCCTAGGTGTCCTTGTATGCCTTATCACGCTCTAAGATGCCTAGGGAGTCCCCATGACCCCTTTTGACGCATTAGAATGCTCAAGTGTGTCTTATGGGGTCCTAATACCCCTTAAGACACACTTGAGCATTCCAATGTGTCAAAAAGGGTCATGGGGACTCCTTAGGGGTCTTAGTACTCCTTATCATGCATTAGGACACCTAGGGAGTTCCCATGACCCCTTTTGACACATTGGAAAGCTCAAGTGTGTCTTAAGGGGTTGTAGGACCCCTTAAGACACACTAGAGCATTTCAGTGTGTCAAAAGGGGTCATCGAGACTCCCTAGGGTTCTTAGTATGCCTTATCATGCCTTAGGACCCCTAGGGAGTCCCAATGACCTCTTTTCACCCATTGGAATGCTCAAGTGTGTCTTAAGGGGTCGTAGGACCCCTTAAGACACACCTAACCATTCCAATGTGTCGAAAGGGGTCATGGGGACTCCCTAGGTGTCCTAATGCGCATTAGGACACCTAGGGAGTCCCCATGACCCCTTTTGACGCATTGGAATGCTCAAGTGTGTCTTAAGGGGTCTTTTTGATGCATTGGAATGCTCAAGTGTGTCTTAAGGGGTCCTAAGACCCCTTAAGACACACTTGAGCATTCCAATGCATCAAAAGGGGTCATGGGGACTCCCTAGGGGTCCTAGTATGCCTTATCATGTATTAGGACATGTAGGGAGTTTCCATCACCCTTTTTGACACATTAAAATGCTCAAGTGTGTCTTAAGGGGTCCAAGTACACCTTATCTGACGTCGAGACTCTCTAGGGTAGGACCCCTTAACACACACTGGAGCATTCCAATGTGTCAAAAGGGGTCATCGAGACTCTCTAGGGGTCCTAACATGCGATAAGGCCTACTACGACCCTTAGGGAGTCTCGATGACCCCTCTTGACACATTGGAATGCTCAAGTGTGTCTTAAGGGGTTGTAGGACCCCTTAAGACACACTTGAGCATTTCAATTTGTCAAAAGGGGTCATGGGGACTCCCTAGGTGTCCTAATGCACATTAGGACACCTAGGGAGTCCCCATGACCACTTTTGATGCGTTGGAATGCTCAAGTGTGTCTTAAGGGTTCCTAATACCCATTAAGAAACACTTGAGAATTCCAATGTGTCAAAAGGGGTCATGGAGACTCCCTAGGGGTCCTAGTATGCCTTATCATGTATTAGGACACGTAGGAAGTTCCCATGACCCCTTTTGACACATTAGAATACTCAAATGTTTCTTAAGGGGTCATGGAGAATCTCTAGGGGTCCTAAGGTGTGATAAGGCGTACTAGGACCTCTAGGGAGTCCCCATGACCCCTTTTGAGACATTGGAATGCTCAAGTGTGTCTTAAGGGGTCCTATGACCCCTTAAGACACACTTGAGCATTCCAATGTGTCAAAAGGGGTCATGGGGACTCCCTAGGGGTCCTAAGGTGTGATAAGGCATACTAAGACCCCTAGGGAGTCCCGATGACCCCTTAAGAGACATTGGAACACTTTAGTATTCCAATGTGTCTTAAGGGGTCATGGGGACTCCCTAGGGGTCCTAACGTGTGATAAGGCATACTAGGACCCCTAGGGAGTCCCCATGATCTTTTTTGATACATTGGAACACTTAAGTGTGTCTGAAGGGGTCCTAATACCCCTTAAGACACACTTGAGCGTTCCAATGTGTTAAAAGGGGTCATGGGGACTCCCTAAGGGTCCTAAGACATACTAGGACCCCTAGAGAGTCCCCATGACCCCTTAAGACACATTAGAATGCTCAAGTGTGTCTTAAGGGGTCCTCTGACCTCTTAAGACACACTTGAGAATTCCAATGTGTCTTAAGGGGTCATGGGGACTCTATAGAGGTCCTAACGCATGATAAGGCTTACTAGGACCTCTAGGGAGTCCCCATGACCCCTTTTGACACATTAGAATGCTCAAGTGTGTTTTAAGGGGTCATAGGACCCCTTAAGACACACTTGAGCATTCCAATGTGTCTTAAGGGGTCATGGGGACTCTCTAGGGGTCCTAACGCATGATAAGGTGTACTAGGACCCCTAGGGAGTCCCCATGACCCCTTAAGACACATTGGAATTCTCAAGTGTATCTTAAGGGGTCGTACAACTTCTTAAGATACACTTGAGCATTCCAATATGTCTTAAGGGTTCATGGAGACTCTCTAGGGGTTCTAGCATGTGATAAGGTGTATTAGGACCCTTTAAGACATACTTGAGCATTCCAATGTGTCAAAAAGGGTCCTAGGGACTCCTTAGGGGTCGTAAGGCATGATAAGGTGTATTAAGATGCATAGGGAGTCCCCATAACCCCTTTTGACACATTGGAATGATCAAGTGTGTCTTAATGGGTTCTATGACCCCTTAAGACACACTTGAGCATTCCAATGTGTCTTAAAGGGTCATAGGGACTCTCGGGGGGTCCTAACGTGTGATAAGGTGTACTAAGACCCCTAGGGAGTCCTCATGACCCCTTAAGACACATTGGAATGATCAAGTGTGTCTTAAGGGGTCATACGACCCCTTAAGACACACTTGAGCATTTCAATGTGTCTTAAGGGTTCATGGAGACTCTCTAGGGGTCCTAACATATGATAATGCATATTAGGACCCCTTAAGACATACTTGAGCATTCCAATGTGTCAAAAGGGGTCCTGGGGATTCCTTAGGGGTCCTAAGGTATGATAAGGCATATTAAGACCCCTAGGGAGTCCCCATAACCCCTTTTAACATATTGGAATGCTCAAGTGTGTCTTAAGAGGTCCTAATACCCCTTAAGACACACTTGAGTATTCTAATGTGTCTTAAGTAGTCGTGGGGACTCTGTAGGTGTCCTAAGGTGTGATAATGCATACTAGGACCTCTAGGGAGTCCCCATGACCCCTTTTGACACATTTGAATGCCCAAGTGTGTCTTAAGGGGTCCTACAACCCCTTACGACACACTTGAGCATTCCAATGTGTCAAAAGGGGTCATGGGGACTCTCTAGGAGTCCTAGTATGTCTTATCACATGTTAGGACCCTTACAGAGTCCCCATGACCCCTTTTGACACATTGAAATGCTCAAGTGTGTCTTAAGGGGTATTAGGACCCCTTAAGACACACTTGAGTGTTTCAATGTGTCAAAAGGGGTCATGAGGACTCCCTAGGGGTCCTAGTATGTCTTATAATGCATTAAGACCCCTAGGGAGTCACAATGACCCCTTTTGACACATTGGAATGCTCAAGTGTGTCTTAAGGGATCCTAGGGGTCAAAAGAGGTCATTGGGACTCTTTAAGGGTCCTAGTATGCCTTATCACGCCTTAAGATCCCTATTGAGTCCCCATGACCCCTTTTGCCAAATTGGAATGCTCAAGTGTGTCTTAAGAGGTCCTAAGACCCCTTAAGACACACTTGAACATTACAATGTATCGAAAGGGGTCATGGGGACTCCCTACAAGTCTTAGTAAGCCTTATCATGCGTTAGGACCCCTAGAGAATCCCCATGATCCCTTTTGACACATTGGAACCCTCAAGTGTGTCCTAAGGGGTCATAGGACCCCTTAGGACACACTTGAGGGTTCCAATGTGTCAAAAGGGGTCATGGGGACTCTCTAGGGGTCCTAGTACACCTTATCACATGTTAAGACCCCTAGAGAGTCCCCATGACCCCTTTTGACGCATTGAAATGCTCAAGTCTATCTTAAGGGGTCCTACGACCCCTTAAGATAGACTTGAGCAATCCAATGTGTCAAAAGGGGTCATGGGGACTCCCTAGGGGTCCTAGTATGCTTTATCATGCCTTAGGACTCCTAGGGGTCATGGGGACTCTCTAGGGGTCCTTGTATGCCTTATCATACTCAAGTGTGTCTTAAGGGGTCTTTTGACATGTCCTAATGTATTTTAAAGGGTCATCGTTTCATCAAAGTTTCATTTGAAACTTTAATGACCCCTTAACGGGCTTGCCGACCTTGATTCGACATGTGGTGTCCCGAGACCACCCCACGGACCCCTTTCGAGTTCTACTAAGAAAAAGTCATCTAAATTTGGTACGTAGGTCCTCTCACATGTCCTAATGCATTGCAAAGGGTTCCCATTCCATCAAAGTTTCATTTGGAACCTTAATGACCCCTTAACAGGCCTCCCGATCCTGATTCGACATGTGGTGTCCTTAGAGCACCCCATGGACCCCTTTTGAGTTCTACAAGGCAAAAGTCTTGCAAATTTGGTACAAAGGTCCTCTATCATGTCCTAATGGGTTCCAAAAGGTCACCATTCCATGGAAGTTTCATTTGGAACCCTAATGACTCCTTAACAGGCCTACCGACCTTGATTCGACATGTGGTGTCCCGAGAGCACCCTGTGGACCCCTTTTGAGTTCTACTAGGTAAAAGTCATCCAAATTTTGTACGTAGGTCCTTTGACATGTCCTAATGCATTGAAAAGAGTCCCCATTCCATTTAAGTTGCATTTGGAACCCTAATAACCCCTTAACAGGCCTACCGACCTCAATTTGACATGTGGTCTCCCGAGAGCACCCCATGGACCCCTTTCGAGTTCTACTAGGAAAAATTTATTTGAATCATGGAATTAGGTCCTTTGACATTTCCTAATGTTTTTCAAAGGGTCACCATTCCATCAAAGTTGCATTTCAAACACTATTGACCCCTTAACAGGCCTATCAGCCCCATTTCGACATGTAGTCTCCCGAGAGCACCCCATTAACCCCTTTTGAGTTCTACTAGGAAAAAGTCATCGAAATTTGGTAAATAGGTCCTATGACATGTTCTAATGTGTTACAATGGGTCACTATTCTATCAAAGTTGCATTTCAAACCCTATTGACCCCTTAATAGGCCTAACGACCCTGTTTCGACATGTGGTCTCCTGAGAGCACCCCATGGACCCCTTACGAGATCTAGTAGGAAAAAGTCATCCAAATTTGGTACATAGGTCCTATGACATATCCTAATGTGTTCCAAAGGGTCACTATTCCATCAAAGTTTCATTTGGATTACACCTTAACAGGCCTACCGACCCCGATTTGACATGTGGTCTTCTGAGAGCACCCCATGGACCCCTTTCGAGTTCTACTAGGGAAACATTATCCAAATTTGGTACGTAGGTCCTTTGAAATGTCCTAATGCATTCCAAAGGGTCATTTTTCCATCAAAGTTTCATTTGGAACCCTAATGACCCCTTAACAGGCCTATCGACCTTGATTCGACATGAGGTCTCCTGAGAGCACCCCATGGACCCCTTTCGAGTTATACTAGAAAAAATTAGTCCAAATTTGGTACATAGGTCCTATGACATGTCATAATGCATTCAAAATGGTCACCGTTCCATCAAAGTTGCATTTGGAACCCTAATGACCCTTTAATAGGCCTACCGACCTTGTTTCAACATGTGGTCTCCCGAGAGCACCCCATAGACCACTTTCGAGTTATGCTTGGAAAAAGACATCCAAATTTGGTACATAGGTCCTCTAACATGTCCTAATGCATTCCAAAGGGTCACCATTCCATCGAAGTTTCATTTCGAACCCTAATGACCCCTTAATAGGCCTACTGACCCTGATTCGACATGAGGTCTTCCAAGAGCTCCCCATGGACCCCTTTCAAGTTCTACTAGGGAAAAGTCATCCAAATTTTGTACATAGGTTGTATGATATCTCCTAATGTGTTCCAAAGGCTCACCATTCCATTGAAGTTTCATTTGGAACCCTAATGACCCCATAACAGGCCTACCGACCCTGATTCGACATGAGGTCTCTTGAGAGCACCCCGTGGACCCCTTTCGAGTTCTAATAGGAAAAAGTCATCCAAAATTGGTATTTAGGTCCTATGACATGTCCTAATACATTCCAAAGGGTCACTATTCCATCAAAGTTACATTTCGAACCCTAATGACCCCTTAACAGGCCAATCCACCTTGATTCGACATGTGGTCTCCCGAGAGCATCCCATGGACCCCTTTCGAGTTCTACTAGGCAAAAGTCATCCAAATTTGGTACATAGTTCCTATGACATGTTCTAATGCATTCCAAAGGGACCGTTCCATCAAAGTTTCATTTTTAACCCCAATGACCCCTTAATAGGCCTACTGAACCCGATTTGACATGAGGTCTCCCGAGAGCAACCCATGGACCCCTTTCGAGTTATTTTGGGAAAAAGTCATATGAATCATGGAATTAGGTCCTCTTACATGTCCTAATGTGTTGCAAAAGGTCATCATTCCATCAAATTTTCATTTCAAACCCTAATGCCCCCTTAACAGGACTACCAACCCCGATTCAACATGAGGTCTCCTGAGAGCACCCCATGGACCCCTTTCGAGTTCTAATAGGAAAAAGTAATCTACATTTGGTACGTAGGTCCTATAACATATCCTAATGCATTCCAAAGGGTCACCATTCCATCAAAGTTTTATTTGGAACCCTAATGACCCCTTAATAGGCCTACCGACCCCATTTCGACATGTGGTCTCTCGAGAGCACACCGTGGACCCCTTTTGAGTTTTACTAGGCAAAAGTCATCCAAATTTGGTACATAGGTCCTATGACATATCCTAATGTGTTCCAAAGGGTGACCGTTCCATCAAAGTTTCATTTGGAACCCTAATGACCTCTTAACAGGTAGGTACCGACCCCGATTTGACATGTGGTCTCCCGAGAGCACCCCATAGACCCCTTTCGAGTTCTACTAGGAAAAAAGTTATCCAAATTTGGTACGTAGGTCATCTGATATGTCGTAATGCATTCCAAAGGATCACCATTCATCGAAAGTTTCATTTGGAACCCCGATGACCCCTTAAGTCACCTATCGACCCTGAATCGCACAATGGTCTCCCAAGAGCACCGCATGGACCCTTTTCGAGTTTGATTAATCAAAATTCATCTAAATTGTGGAGTTAGGTCCTTTGACATGTCCTAATGTGTTCCAAATGGTCACCGTGCATCAAAGGTTGTCTCACGAGCCCTAATGACCCCTTAAGACGCCTAGCGACACTGATTGGACATGTGGTCTCCTGAGAGCACCCCATGGATCCTTTTCGAGTTGGACTAGAAAAAAGTCATTAAAATTTGGTACATTGGTATTCAGACATGCCCTATTGCCTTCCAAATGCTCACTGTACCTCTGAAGTTGCCTCACAAACACTAATTACCCCTTAAGACATCTAGCGACCCCGATTCAACCTGTTGTCTCATGAGAGGATCTATTATAACTTAAATTAAATATTAAAATAATATATAAAATATTTGAAAAAATACAATATTTAATAGATTAAATATATAATATATATATTATAAGATATATTAGATATTACATTTAATATATATTATCAAATATACAATATATTAATGTCCTATTCATTTTATATATTATATATATTAGACATTATATTATATTTTATTATATTATATACACAACAATATTTAATATATAATTTATAATATATACATATATATATTATGTAACATTTATATTATAATATAAAAATATTGCATTTAATATAAATTTGAACAGATTATATACTTAGGCCGTTTAAATTGATATTATTGAATATATAATATAAATAAATAATATATAATATATATACTATATAATATAAAATATAAAACATAAAATATAAAACCTAAATATAAAATATATAAATTATTCATTGTTAGGGTGAAAGAAAAAAATATCAAAATTAAAGGGAAATAAAAAAAGAGTGGGAGGGGGAAACTTTTCAAATTTGAAATTAAAGCAAAATTGGGTAATAGCTTTGGAAACCAACGCTCCATGGTCAATGCTGAAGGTGTGCAAAAAATGTGTTTTTTCTCTGTTTTTCTTATGTCAACACTTCGACCTTTAGGTTGATGACTTTTTTTCTACCCGATTTCGATAAAATGAAAAGGGTTTCTTCAGATGATTGTCAGCTTTCCATTGATATAAGTGCTGTCAGATTTTGAATTCGTTAAGTATTTATTAGTTATTTTCTAGTTCACTTACATCTAAAGTCCTGATTGACATACTGATGGAAAAATAGCTATAACTTTCAAACCGTATAACATTTTTGAAATCCGAAAGATGCGTCACATTCTATGCTTCATCTAGTATAAGAAAAAATTTTTAAAAAATGAATTATGATAAGTTTTCAATGAGTTAAGGTGGTCAGACATGAGAGTTTTTAAATTCTAAAAGCGTTGTAGTAAAAAAATCATAATTAATTATCTGTTTGGAATAAAAATACCAAAAAATATGTGTCACATTCGGGCATGAGTCAACTACTTATATATAGAATATTATAAAAAAATATTATCATTTGCTTTTGATTAGGGTGGTCAGACATACACGTACTTCTTATTTTTTTGCTGAAATGTTTGTAGTGCTGCATTGCAATCTATACTTTCTACGAATCATATTAATTTTTTTTTAGAAAAGGTTTAGTAGTTTAGAAACTACATTCAATTTTCTACAAATTATATTCTTACAACTTTTTGATATTAGGTTGACAACTAGTTCATTTTCTCACCCCAAGTTGACTAATCTGGATTGTCTGATTTTTCATTGCCACTTAAGGGCATAGTTTGGCCCCTCATGATCCTGCACATACCCGGGGACTCTCTAGGTGCCCTAATGCATGATAAGGTGTACTAGTACCCCTAGGGAGTCCCCAGAACCCCTTTTGACACATTAGAATGCTCAAGTGTGTCTTAAGTGGTATTAGGATCCTTTAAGACACACTTGAGCATTCTAATGTGTCAAAAGGGGTCATGGGGACTCCCGAGGGGTCCTAGTATGCCTTATCACACATTAGGACCCCTGGAGAGTCTCCATGACCCCTTTTGACATATTGGTATGTTCAAGTGTGTCTTAAGGGGTATTAGGACCCCTTAAGACACACTTGAGCGTTCTAATGCGTCAAAAGGGGTCATGGGGACTCCCTGGATGTCCTAATGTGTGATAAGGTGCATTAGGACACCTAGGGAGTCCCCATGACCCCTTTTAATGCATTAGAATGCTCAAGTGTGTCTTAAGGGGTCCTAATACCCCTTAAGACACACTTGAACATTCTAATGTGTCAAAAGGGGTCATGGGGACTGCCTAGGGGTCTTAGTACCTCTTATCATGCATTAGAACACCTAGGGTGTTCCCATGATCCCTTTTGACACATTGGAATGCTCAATTGTGTCTCAAGGGGTCCTAAGACCCCTTAAGACACACTACAACATTGACATGTGTCAAAAGGGTTCATGGGGACTCTCTATGGATTCTAATGCGTGATAAGGCATACTGGGACCCCTAGGGAGTCCCAATGACCCCTTTTGACACATTGGAATGTTCAAGTGTGTCTTAAGGGGTTGTAGGACCCTTTAAGACACACTTGAGCATTCCAATGTGTCAAAAGGGGTCATGAGGACTCTCTAAGGGTCCTAACACGTGATAAGGCATACTAGGACCCCTAGGGAGTCCCAATGACCCTTTTTGACACATTGGAACTCTCAAGTGTGTCTTAAGGGATCGTAGGACCCTTTAAGACACACTTGAGCATTCCAATGTGTCAAAAGGGGTCATGAGGACTCTCTAGGGGTCCTAACGCATGATAAGACATACTAGGACCCCTAGGGAGTCCCAATGACCCCTTTT
>BSBK01008530.1:942500-943903 GCA_027943335.1 Chamaecyparis obtusa
TGATATTTGTTGTGGGGTAGCAGATTGCAATTTGACCTAAAATTATAGAGGGTTTCAAGATGTTTCATGGCAGGTCAGATGTAGACCCAAGATTGGCATACATGTTAAGACAAATTGCTGCTAGGTTAGAAGTTGTGGAGACAACCTAGCATAGAGGAAGACATATTGAAGATGTTAGTGATGAAGAAATTGAAGAAGAACAATGTGAATCAGAACGTTCACCTGTGATGGATCAGAGTGAGGAAATATTGTTGAAGGCTTTGAAAATTTTGAAGTCTACGCCACATTTCAATCCTCCCAAGTACAGTGAAAAGTTGGATTCAGATGAGTTGATGGATTGGATCACTAAGATGGAGAAGTATTTCAAGTATGAAAATATCCCTGAGGAAAAGAAGGTGAAGATTGGAAGCACAAAGTTGAAGAGTCATGCATCCTTGTGGTGGGAGCATCTGAAATTGGACAGAAAAAGGAAAGGCAAAGACAAGATCAAGGTATGGAATAAGATGGTAAATATGTTGAAAGACAAGATCTTACCATGTGATTATCAGATTAACCTAGTTAGGCGAATGCAAAGTTTGAGGTAGAAAGATAGCTTGGTAAAAGATTATATTGGGGAGTTCTATAGATTAGATATCATATTTGGACATGATGAGGATGAAGTGGAAAGAATTTCTAGGTACCTGAATGGGTTGAGAGTTTCCATCCAAGAAGAAATCAGTTTGGTTAAGTTGGAAAACATTGAGGAAGCTTATAAATTTTCCTTGAAAGCTGAGGATAAATTGAACAAAAGACATGAGCAAAGACAGAGAGGAAGAGGTGGTAGATTCCCTAGAGGAAGAGGTAGATCTTATGGTGAAAACAATAGATCTGATCAGGAAAAGACAAATATGGATAAAGGCAAGACCAAGTGGAAAGGTCAAAGTTTGGATAGAGGAAGAGGCAATAACTATCGAGGTGGTTATAGTAGAGGTGGATTCCAAGGAACTTTTTACAATTGTGGAGAAAACTGAAATAGGTCATTTGGGTGTACACATGCAAGTAAGAAGGTTGGTAGTAGTAGAAATTATTTGGGGAAAGAAGACTCACAAAATGAATTTGAGAAAGAAAAGAACTTGATCGTCAGGAGAGCACTTTGGAGTGAAAGTAATAAGGAGGATCTGGTAAGGAAAATTTTGTTCAAGACTAGATGTAGAGTTTCTAATGAAATATGGAAGGTAATCATTGATAGTGGAAGCTTAGAAAATTTGGCATTTGAGGAAATGGTTACAAAGTTGTAGTTGGAAATGTTGAAACACCCAAAGCTCTATCAAATTTCATGGATGAAGGATGAAGATACACTATTGGTAAGTGAACAATGTTATGTGAATTTGAAAATTGGAAAGTACTATGATAAGGTGTTTTGT
>BSBK01008531.1:0-120000 GCA_027943335.1 Chamaecyparis obtusa
AATATTCTATAAAACTCTTTTTACCTCAGAAGATAGTGAAGCCTTGAAGGATATTAGGAATAAATGTAAAAATATCATCCCCAATATGATCTCTGACACTGATGCCCTCCTTCTCAAAACCAGAGTTTCCCTCCAAGAAATTACTAATGTCATTAAAGCACTTAAAGACAATAAAGCCCCACGCCCAGATGGGCTTCCCATTGAATTCTATAAATCTAATATTGACTGGATAGTTAGAGACCTTCGTGACTTATACTCGGAAGCCTTTGATCCTGGCACCCTTGGGGAGTCCATTAATATGGGTATTGTTAAACTTATCCCAAAATATGGGGATAAAGCTCTTATTAAAAATTGGCGACCAATTACTCTCCTCAATGTCTCCTATAAAATCCTTGCCAAAATCCTTGCCTCTCGTCTTGAAAAAATCCTTCCCAAGTTCATCTGTTCCACCCAAATTGGCTTCATTAAGGGCAGATATATCCTAGAAAACCTTGTCACCAACTGGGAGTCTATGGAATGGGCCAAATCCTCTAGTCAAGATGTTGCCATGTTCCTTGTTGATTTTGAGAAAGCTTATGATAGGGTGGAATGGGATTTCATCCTCATGATGCTTAGTGCCTTTGGCTTCCCTACCAAGTTTTGTAGATATGTCCAAGTCCTCCTCAAAGATGCCTCTGTCCTGATTGAGGCTAATGGGAATCTCTCTCATCCTATCCCGCTTACTAGGTCCATTAGACAGGGCTGCCCTCTTGCCCATGCTTTGTTTTTTATTGCCTTGGATGCTTTGTTTTACCTCCTCAGAGATGATACCTTATCTCCTAAAGTGCATGGTATTAAGTTTCCAAATGACTCTGAATTACTTAATATTCAATTTGTTGATGACCACTTCGCTTTTCCTTGAGCTTTCTAGATACAACATTGAATGCCTCACCCAGAAATTGGATATCTTTGGAAAAGCCTCGGGTGCCCGTATCTCTAGCTCCAAATCTATCTTGCTTGGGTGGAAAGAGGAGGCCCCAGACTGGCTTCAACAGTTTGAATTTTCTTGGGGAGGACCCAATAAAATTGTTAAATATCTCGGCATCCCTTTCTCTGTCTCTCCCTCCCTTAAGGATATGTGGCTATGGGTTAAAGAAAGGATTGAAAAGAAACTTAATAAGTGGAACAATAGGGTTCTCTCCCTTACCGGTAGGGTCCAAGTCTTCCAAAAGATCCTCTCCTCCTACAGTATATACTATTCCTCTACTTGGATGTTTAGCAATTATCAAATTTTTAAAATTCAAAAGTCCATCAGACGTTTCCTTTGGTTTGATGGTAAGGGTAAAAAGAAGGCCCACACAGTCAAATGGAGCTGGTGCCACATTAACAAGAAGCTTGGAGGGCTAGGTCTTAAGGATCTCAAGTTGCAAGGAATTTCCCTTGCTTCCAAATGGATCTTCCATGCCCTGGAAGGCCAAGAACCTTGTAAGGTGTTGATAAGGAACAATATTCAAAATGGTGTCCCTAAGTCTGCCAAGTCTTGGAAGGTGCTCCCATTTTGTGATTTAGTGGCCAGTTGTTTCTCTGTGTCTGTCCAAGGCACTTGGGTCTTTAAATCCATATGGAAAGCTTGAGAGCATGTGTGAGGATTTATAGATAACTTTGATTTTGATTATAATACACCCTACATGGGGAATGCTCGATGTGGTGGAATCTCTACCACAACAATAAACCTCTTACCTTAACCCAAGGCTGCTCTACTAGGCATTGGCATAATAAGGGTATTAAATGTATTATGGACATTCTAGAGAATAACAACCTTATCAGTTGGGAAATTCTGAGCAATAACTATGGCCTTCTTGAATCTCACAAGAGAACTTACAACATGCTTAAGAATGCTTGTGCTCCCCTTAACCTTCCCCATAATACTGATGTTGACTCCCACATATTCCTCTCCTTCTGCTGGAATGATGGATCCCTCCTCCCTAAAGTTAAAGCTAAAGATATATATAGGCTTCTCAACCATGACACCTCGGTTACTGATCACATCAATTCCCTTTGGTATGTTGACACTAGTCCCTTTGACTGGCATAAAACCTTTGAAAAACTCTGGAAATCTCCCATCCGCCCGAAAATTAAGTGCTTTAGATGGAAACTCATGCTTGATAGATTGCCTATTAGAAGCCATCTTGCGAACTATGACACTTGCTTGGTTTGTAGGATGCCTGAGACTATGAGACACATTTTCTTTGACTGTATTTTTGCCAAGGAAGTTTGGTTGATGTTTGGGATATCACTTACTGAACATGTCTGTACTCTTGATATTATTATTGATTTCATACATGGACTCAAAAAATATGCTAATCTATTCTAGAAAATCCTTTCTTCTTTCATCCTTTGGTTTATATGGAAGTACAGAAATGAGGAAAAATTTCAAGGCAATGGTAGAGCTCTTACTGGTTTTCTTAGAAAACTCATTTGTTTTAAAATTGTTGTGCAGGTTTGCTGTGTGATGAATTTGGAGAGGGAAAAGTTGTTAAGATTCCTCGAAGATGGACATGCCACTATGTTCATCTACAAAATGAAAGATGGCTTTGAATGGGCTAGTATTACAGAAAACCAAATGGCTTTTGATGATGCACTCAAGAAGTTGATCAAGGAAATCAAGGATAACAGAGGTCCCTACTTTGATAGGCTTGAGTTGTTTACCCATATTCTGGAACGAAAGAAGGTGGTCTGGATGGAGGGCGCTCAAGGGTGGACTTCATGGGTGGAAAACTTTGATGATGTTCTTCAATAAGAGAACTCATTTTTGTTGGCTCCTTTTTCTGTGATTATCTTCACAAGAATTGTTATATGCTTTGTTCATTTTGTACTCAGTTGTTTTGTATTGATTAGTTGTGGTGCTTTTGTGGGTTGAGGCGCTGCCTCCCCCTTCTTTGCTATGTAAACTCTCTTTGATCCTTCGATTATTAATATAAAAAAAATTAATATAAAAAGATTTTTAAAAAAAAATAGATAAAGGATTTATTATTAAAAATAGTAAAATAAAAGGAGAAGATTTATATTTAATCTATAAGATGATACGCCTTTATTTTTAAATTGATTGTGTGATTATTTTTTCATTAACATTTCTTATCACATCACATTCCTAATGTTGTTGAAAAAATAATCACACAATAGAATCTTGAAGAAAAGACAACTAAGATTAAAATTTATAATATTCTATTTTCTAAAAAAAAATTTAAAATGAATAAACTATATATTATATATTGTAATTTTTATTAAAATAAATATAAATTAAAACGTTAAAATATTAAGTGTATAACTATTAATAAAAACATATATAATTAGCCATTAATATATTATATTTATTTTTAATTAATATAATTTTATTAAAAAAAAATTAGATTATCTTCTCTTAATTAAAAATTCTACTATTTATAAAAATATAACAATAAATAATTTTATAAAATAATCTTAATAAAAATTAATAAATAAAAAATTAGAAAAACATAAAATAAATAATAAAAAATAATAATCTAAATTTTAAAAATTTGAAATTAAATGAGGGTATTGGATAAATCTTAAACTAAAACTTAAAATATATAAAGAAAGTTTGAAAAAAAAACACTAAGTGTCCCTAGTAGTTGTTTTAAATAGTCTTATAAACCTGCACAAAATTTCTGATGATTTGACTGAACTAACAATGTACAATACAGATTGACGCACGATAGCATGGAAAAATGTTATGGCATGGGCATCCAGCCAAAAGAATCTCATTGATGGATAGTCGTTGCCATTATTATAGTACTTTATTTTTTAATTTTTATTAATGTTAAGTTTTGATCAAATTATGTGACTGTTAATTTTCTTTTCAAAATTTCACTTTATTATATAATCTCTCAATATATATGATATATATTACTGATCTAGTAATAGATATATATAAATATATCAATGATTGATATTTATATTGAACTAAAATCAGAATCAAATACAATTTAAGAATGTTGATTGTATACTACACATCGAAGATCACTTATACTAAATTCTTATGTGTCATTGTGTATTTTGATCTGCTATCCACAATAGTATATGTATGTTGGTCTACGGTGTTTGTGGAGTCATGTCCACAATGGGCCATGACTCCATGTGGGGTCATGTCCCATCATGGACATGGCTCCATGAAGAGGCACACTTTTATTGATCACTTTGCTCGATAACAAACAGTGATGAGTTAATTCATATCATCGTCTAATTTGGTTGATGTCGAAAATGATATAATAACAGCCAGTTATGAGTAATTTAAATGTTTCACATTATTAATAAATGCAATATATTCATACTATTCATATGTCAAAATGCGTATAAATATATACACACACACACACACACATCACATTATTAATTTATATATAATAACAATCTATCACTCATGATAGAATTATCCGACTGAAGCTATATCATTAACACTCCCTCTTAGCTAGGGAGGATGATTATGAAAATATTCATACATAATATGAATGTAATTTTAGAAGAAATAATGATATTATCTCATAATATCAGGAGTAATATCATAACATCAAGAGTAATGGTTTGCTAATATCAAGTCTTATGATATTCACCAAGTACTCAGAGTAATGGCCTCCTAACATCAAGTCTCATGATGTTCACCAAGTACTCAAGAGGTTCATAATGATACTATCTCATAATATCAAGAGTAATGACCTACTAATATCAAGTTCCATGATATTCACCAAGTACTCAAGAAGTACATAAGGTATGCACACCTACCATAGGGACAACATGATCATGATCTACTTAGCTATCAATAATATGATATCCATCATGATGAGAGAACTAGTTGTTGTAAGATCCTCATCTTACAATAACTGTCAGATATATAAGTGCAATCATTAAAAGTCATCACTTCTTCATGATGCACACAAATCATATATATTCATGCAATAACACTCATGATGACAAAGAAATATTCAATTAGTACAATGAACAAAGATACTAAGACACATTCTCAGAAATTACAATCATACCGAGTTTACCTCTGAAGAATTCTACCTTTGTCTTTTCAAGAGGCTTGGTGAGTATGTTTGTTGCATGTTCATCTATACTAACATATTTCAACTTCACCACATTCTTCTCTACCATGTCTCTAATGTAGTGATAAGGTATCTCAATATGTTTGGACCAGCTATGGTACACTGGATTCAAGGATAATTTAATACAATTTTGATTGTCACAATGAATGATGGTAGGCTCTAGTGGTTTTCCAAATAGTCCAACTAGAAGATTTCTCAACCATACTACTTCTCGTGCTCCCATAGATGTTGCAATATATTTTGCTTTAGTGGAACTTTCAGCTACTAATGATTATTTTCTGTTGAACCAAGAAATCATGGTTGATCCTAAACTGAAGCAACATCTAGAGGTGCTCTTCCGATCCACAATGTTTCTAGCCCAATCTGAATCAGTGTATCCATGCAAGTTCAGGTCCACATCTTTATATCTCAAGCCATATCTGATTGTGCCTTGAAGATACCTTAGAATGTACTTAGTTGCTACTAGGTGTATTTTCTTTGGTTTGTACATGAACTAACTAAGTGCATTTATTGCATAGAAAATGTCTAGCCTGGTGTTTACTAAGTACATTAAGGACCCAATTATCTATTTATAGAGGATAGGATCTATGGGCTCTAATTCAACAATTGATTCTTTAAGTAAATTTGTCTCCATTGGAGTAGACATGGGCTTGCAGTCCATCATTCTGAATTTCTTTAGAATGTCTATAGTATACTTCCCTCGATTTAGAAACATGTCATTTTTTTGTTGTCAGACTTCTAATATGAGGAAATAATGAAGGATTCCTAAATATTTCATATCAAATTTGGATGCTAGGTCTTGTTTGCATTTGGTGATGACATGCTCTTCCCCTGTGATTAACAAATCATCAACATAGAGAATAAGAATTAACATGTAATGCCCCTCCCATAGTTTGATTTTCTATATGTTATGGTTATTTTAGGATGATGAATTATATGTTAGGATATCATTGATGCTTATGGTTTACTAACCCCATACTTGCATGTGTATGGTTGATGTGTTTGTTTTATATTTATGTTTGATGTGCTTGATGTGGTTGAGGGAAGGAGATGTACTTACTTGCTTGCGAGATCCACACAATCAGTCAATCCCCGCAATTTCTTGTTTATATTTATACATGTATGTACATGCTTGTCTTTTATGTAGGTTTGCAGGTACCAGGCATCGACTTCCTTGAATTGCCAAGGTGAGTGTGCCCTATCACAAAAATCTCAATAAGAGAGGGGAGATAACATAAAAATTCAAATCTCAACCCCAACCATTGATTGTCCTAAATATTGGGCAATAATATGTTTCTACATATCTGAATTCGTCAAAGTGACGTGAATTCGTGAGTCCTTCCTTGGTGTTTGTTTGATATATAGTTAGTCCTTTTTCAAATTTTGGGAGTCGAGTGGATTTGTTTGTGTGAATTATTTGATTTAATTAATTAAGTTAGGAGTAATTTTAAGATTTGAATATTTATATTTTATGAATGTGGTAGTATTAGATATAGAGTATATTTAATTATTAAGGGTAATTAAATACCTTTGTTAATTAAATTATTAAATCTTAATATAAATTAAAGGGCATAGTTGATTTATTTAATATTTGATTTATTAGTTTGCATGGTTAGTTATGTGCTGAAGTATTTATTAACTAATTAAATAATTATGCAATTCAAGTTGCACATTTGGTTTAAGTGAAAATTGAATTAGGAATTAAAGTTAAAAGTTGAGTTAGAATTTTATTTAAAAGTGAATTATTTATTATTGAGTTATTTTATCATGCAACTAGGAAGAGAGAAAGAGAGACTTGATTTCTGCTTTAGGCCTCGGAGGAATAGGTCTTCTTTATGTAGGGATTCTGGGTATTATTTTCATTACGTCTATTAGGTTTTGGAGGAGCTCTAGATGAATTGGAATATTTTTGGAAAGCTTATTTTTGGTGAGCATTGTTTTGAGATTGTTTGAAATCTTGGATTTCAAAGGTTGGATTGGATCTTCTTGGCTTAAGATTTTTAGACGTTGGTTGAGGTAGGGTTTGAAACCCCCTTTTTTGCAAATTCTTCTTTTGGAAAGATTGTATACTTTGTGTCTGGAATTGTTTTGTGAATGATTTGGAATTGGCTTTTGTTTTAAATTGGGTTTGTTGATGTGAAAATTTAGATTAAATTGATGCTAGATTGATCTGGTTTTCTATTTGGGTGAGTTTTCTCAATTAGGGTGTTTACACAGAAAATATAGGTAAATTATCTTATTATTTTTGCATAGAGGTTAATTAGGTTTGTATGTAGAAAATTGATTTCAGAAGGAAAAATGATTCGATCAAATAACCTAGATACCCTTTCTAGAAAATCAATCTTTTAGAAAATGTGTATGTATATATGTTTTGAATGCCTTAGATGTATAAGGGTTTGATTTTCGAAACTATTATTTAGTTTTTAAAATAAAAATATATATAATTTTTTATGACTTGTTGTTCTGTCCCAAAACATTTCTAGTGAACTTTTTTATTTAAAAAATAATAATAAAAATATATATATTTAAGAGGGGCGGGGGTCTCACCCCCCAACCCCCCCCCCCCCCTTGCAAATTTTTTATTTATTAAAAAGATTTATTTAAATTTTTTTAATTTATTAAAATTTGTTTAATTAAATTAAATTTATATTTAATTTAATTTTTAAATTAGTTTAAATTAATTTCTTTTAAAACTAGTTTAATTAATATTAGATTAATTTAATATTTAAGTTAGTTATGTAAAATTGTATTTGTTATTAAATAATAATGTTAAATAATTGAATTTTCTTTAATTAAATAGTTAACCAGTATTATGGAGATGTACTTGGTTTTTTAAAAATATTGGTTTTTATAGATCTATGAGTAGATGATTTATCACATGCGGACGTGAATTATTTTGGGGATTGTATTTATTTTAACCTTATCGGTATAATTTATTTGTTGGGGTTTTAAGTCAACTTATAGGGAATGTACTCTAGAGGTTTTGAGGCTTTGGGATTATTTTCTTCATACCTTTATACGCATGTTAAATACTAGTTTTGATTTGATCTTCTTTATCCAACCTCATCCATTAGAATTCTCTTGTTTTTTATGAACACCTGGAAGGTGTAGGCATTCTTTATGTATACATTTCAATGTTGAGATAATGTTCTTGATAATTCTACCCAACCTGGTTTTGTGTTGGAGCTGGTGATTTATGTGAGCACTTTGAGGGTGTATTTATGATGCCATGATGTGACGTTGTAAGAACTAGAAATTGACCTTTATACATTCTGGAAATATATGTGGTTATTTTCGATTATGAGCCTAGGGGATGTTAAATAGGAGCATCTTAGGGGAGTGGCTTACAATAGGGGTCTGGGGCCCAAAGAGGCTAGTGCCAGGGTAACCTATTGTAAGTTTTTGATTAGGGTAAAAATAGGTTTTGAAGGGGCCCCGAAACCCTGAACAAGCAGATTTAGGCAGGAATCTAAAACCCGAACAAGATGAAATGCTACTAAAGAGTACACAATTTAAAACTAGCAGCCCAAAGACCGAACAAGATGACATAATGCTAAAGAGTACACAATTTAAAACCAGCAGCCCAAAGATAGAAAACTACCAACAACTAAAGAAAAGCCCCCAGCTGCCAAGAAAACAAGCCTAAGCCTTACATCATTGAGTTATCTTGAGTTTTAAAACTCCCCAAAGAAGACCCAGGGTTTTGACATGGGACCCAAAACCAAAAATACAAAACATCAAAGAGCAACGTGGCCCTAAAGCCAACCTTAGACCCTAACCAAAAACAACCAGCATTCAAAATGGGCCCTTAAAAATTATTAGCATCCACCTGAAGGCTCCAAACAGCCACCAACAGCAAACAAAACCAAAAGAAAAAAAGAGGAAGGAAATCATGGAAACCCTCTTCCCCAACTATAAAACCAAACCTGAAACCCATCGAGCCCAAAGGATCACCACCAGCATTGAAGAGAAGCTTTTCCATAGACCAAGCCACCCTAAAGACAATAGATCTAGCCCTCGTCGAATTCCAACTTGCCAACTCATGACTAAGAGATGGAAGAGAGCTCACTCCACCATCAGCCATAGACCACCTCAATAGGCTG
The DNA here is from genome assembly GCA_027943335.1 of Chamaecyparis obtusa. Classification (NCBI taxonomy): domain Eukaryota; kingdom Viridiplantae; phylum Streptophyta; class Pinopsida; order Cupressales; family Cupressaceae; genus Chamaecyparis; species Chamaecyparis obtusa. The sequence goes on from BSBK01008531.1 coordinate 9,203, forward strand.
AGCCTCCACCTCGATAGAATCTTCCACCTCAAAAGGAAGCAAAAGAGAAGAGAGATTTGGCAAAGAGAGATTCCACCACTAGGAAGCCACGTGAGAGACACCCACCTCAATAGGGGTATTACGAAGAGGAAAATAGATGAAGGGGGAGCCATCCCTGCAAGAGAAATAATCTAAGTCCAAGGGATTTGAAAAAACAAATGCTCTTCCTGCAACCAAGAGCACCATACTAGCAAAAAATAGTTCTCACCAAACCCTCAAAGAAAGGTAGGGAAAACACCTATGAGCCCCAGGAAAACCATTTTTGAGGAGAGCCTGAACACCAAGCAAAACCCCAAGCAAGATCCAACAAGAAAGAACAAGGGTCGGCAGCACTAAGAGAGGCACACTCGGACCCAACACCGAAGCATCCACACATAGAACACCTCCTAGCAAACAACACAAAGGGTTTGAGCAAACAGGGGACCCAAACAACCCTATCGCTCTAGCAGAGGAAGCACAAGCCACTCCCATGGAAGAAGCCTCTTGAGCACCCCTGCCGCAACAACAGAGGCAACACATCGACAGAATAGAGGCTGGAAAGTGCCTTGTCCTCCCCTACGTCTTCATCACTGCCACCATCCCCTCCCTCTACATCCTCCCCTTCTCCAAAACCAACGCAAGCCCTAGACCCTTTGTTGCTCACACTGATCCCTTTCCCTCTGCTGCTCACCCTTCTTGTCGTAATTACTAATTGGGTTATTCTACCTCAATTTATTAAAAAAAATATAACCTATATTGTAAGTTGATTAATAAGTGATAACCTAATAATAAAACTTAGGGATAACATTAAATACAAGATTTATTATTGATGCATCACCCATGCCTTGAGTGCTTGTACAAGATAAATATGGGAATGGGATGATACCTTGAGAGTAGGTATGATTAGAATTCCTCATCTTCATGAGAGGGTATTCTGGTTCCGCATGGGTCATGTTGAGGGTCCGGGGTCTAGAGTGGCCAGTTTAAGGTAACTCAACTCGATAAACGCTTGAGGGTATGGGGTCTAGAGAGACCAATCTAGGGTAAGTAAAGTAGTTTTCCATGTGATGACACTCCTATAATATGTAGCCTAAGTCTCCTCCATAATTTATGTATTTGCCTCTGGTGGTGTATCTTTGTTGTCTCATTATTACCTGGTGGTTTGTTTTCTTTTATTTGGTGATTGTATATGTGTTCAATAATATGGTATTTGGTGTATTGGTATGTGTTGTTATTTGATGTTTATTTATCTTTAGTGGTGTTACCTTTGAGTTATAAATCCTTCAGGACCTTTTCTTTGTTGTCTTTGATTAATTTTGTTATCCGAGTGGGGTTTTTTGTTATCTCCTCAGCACGGTGGGAGTGGACCTTTGGTTCCATGAGGTCAGGTGGTAGTGTTTTCTTTTACCATTTGAGATTCCAAGGATCCTATAGCAGTGTTGGAGGATTCTTTTTCCTGTTACCTTCTTCTTATTCTTCATTAGAGGCTTTTTTATTCCTATCTTTTGATGTTCATGACTATATCTTGTACTAGTACTTCAGAGTTGCAGATATTGTATTATATTTTTGTGACATACCCTACAGGTTGTGTAGAGGATGTTGTATCATTATGTATACCCTAAGGTATTGGACGTACTTGTTATTCATATGAGTTAATTGTAATTATTCTTAATCTAAATATTTTTTTTTTACATAATTCTACTTCATGGGACCCTCAAGGATTGTTAACTATAATTGAGTTGTGCATATGTATTTATTTGTATCTCATGATTGTATTGCTTCTACATTGTTATCATCATTGTTTGTAAACACTTAAGAAAAAAAATTATTTTATAAACTTAGTGACATGTATTAGGTTAAATTCTCTTGGGTTCCCTAGAGGGGAATTACATAATATGTCTCCATCTAATACTTTGAAATACAGATTTGGGTCTGCATCATTTTTGGAGAAGCCAAGTTTTGATAGATAATAATCTATCCTCTCATAACAAGCTCTAGGAGCTTGTTTGAGACCATATAATGCTTTCTTTAATCTATAGACATGAGACTATTTATTGTGAACTACAAATCCTTCAAGTTTATCTAGGTATACTTCTTCAATAACTCCATTTTGGAAGGCAATCTTTACATCCATTTGATGGATTTTCCAACCCTTGGATGCAAAAATAGCATTCACAGCTCTGATAGAGGTATACCTGGAAACTAGAGCAAATGTTTCTTCATAGTCAATGCCTTCTTTCTAAGAGAAACCTCTTGCAACAAATCTTGCCTTGAATTTTTCTATACTTCCATCTGTTGCATGTTTGATTTTGAATAACCATTTGGAGGAGACCACTGATTTATCTTTGGGCTTGGGTACAATATCCTAGACATCATTCTCAATGATAGATTTGTACTCTTATATCATGGCATCCTTCCAAGTATGATGTTGAAGAGCTTCCTCAACATTTGAAGGCTCTAATTTTATTAATTCACTCATGAGTGCAACATAACTAGAAAATCTATTAGGTCTTTTTCTTTCTCTTGAAGTGCCTAGAGGGGTTGCATATATTCTTGCTTCTTCAATCATCTTCATATCCCATAGAGGTATTTTCTTGTTTGTTCTAGTCTCTTCAAAGGTATCCATGTGATCAATGAAATCATTGTCTTTAGTGATCTCTCGTATCTCCCTTTGAATATTACGAGAGAGATCTTCTTGTAGATCATCATTATTTATTTCATTTTCATCTTTGGATCTTTTAAATGCAATATCTTCCTCAAAGATCACATATCTTCTTAGTTCAATATTTCTTTTTCCTGGAATGTAAATTTTGTATGCCTTGGAAGTTTCACTATATCCAATTAGAATTCCTTTCTTCTCAAAAGGTTCTAATTTATTTCTTCTCTCCTTAGGAATATGAATGTAGACTGGGCATCCAAATATCCTAAGATGGCTTACAATAGGTTTAATTCCAGTGAATATTTCTTCAGGAGTCTTGTTTTCAAGATGAGAATGAGGACATCTAGTTTGAATGTAAATGATAGTGTTAGAAGCTTCAACCCAGAGGTGAGTTTCTTGGTTTTGGTCATGCATCATGGTTTTGGTACATTCAACAATAGTTGTGTTCTCTCATTCTGCAACTCTATTTTGTTGGGGGTTGTAAAAAACAATGTAATCCCTCTTGATCCCAACATTTTTACAAAATTTATGGCAAGTTTCTAAAGTGTATTCCCTCCCATTGTCCATTCTTAGTGTTTTAATACACTTTCTAGATAATTTTTCTACCAAATCCTTAAATTCTTTAAACCTAATGATAATTTCTTTAGACTCTTTACACTTTAGAAAATATATCCAAGTTTTCCTAGAGTAGTCATCTATAAAGATAATGTAATACAAATCAAAATGAATAAGTTATAGTACATTTTTAGATTTACTTTCACTATTGTGAAAAGTGATTTTGGTATTCTTCCCTAATGCACAACCTTTGCAAGTCCCTACATGTTCAGTTTTGAGTTTTGGTAGACCATTGACCATCTTCTCTAAAGAGGGTAAACAACGAAAGTGAAAGTGCCCTAGTCTCCTATGCCAAATTTCATTTTCATTTGTTGATTCATGAATTAGGGCTTGAGATGGAAAAGTAGATAGTTTATAAAGACATCCATGTCTTATACCAATAGTGTGAGCATTCTTAATGTTAGAGTTCTTGGGCCAAGCTAGTACTTTTCCTTCCATAAATGTGATTTTGTATCCCTTGTCTTCAAGAAATTAAATAGAGATTAGGTTTCATTTGATCCTAGCTACAAATAGTATGCCAGTGAACTGGAGTGAGATATTAGATTTGAGTTGAATGGTAAAAGACCCAATTCCTTTTACTAGATAGTCTATATCATCTCCAATAGTTACTTCTTCATCAGAAGTTTCTTGATAGATACCAACTAGTGTGCTGCACCAACTTGATAAAGAACCTACTACCTCCCAATCCACTAAGATCATAACCACTCCTAGGATCTACTAAGTCATATCATACTTGGTTTAGGACTTCTCAATGCCTTCATGCAAGGTGTCATTCTCTAGTGCTCCACTAGGGTATCTACCTTCAATTACATTTACCTTCCCAACTCCATTAGCTCTCCTCTAATGGCTTCTCTCACTCTTGTCAATATATTTAGTGTCTTGCAGAGGTTCCTATGTTTCATTCAAACTCCTTAGTTCAATCTTGATCCCTCTAGCCCAAGGTGTCAAGATTTAGGTTACCGATCTCCACTTTTTGTCTCAAAAAGCCTATTAGGCCTAATAACCCTCTACTAGGTCTTCCTGACTGGTTTTTGGCTATTTGAGTGAAATGCCTCTAAACAACCTAGAAAATATATTGTGGATTATAATACCCTTTTCAGATTTATCCAATATTTTTTAGGTCTCTCCTCCTCAAACTGTTCGTACATGCCCTTCCTATATTTAAAGGGTGTTAGGGCTAATTGAGCTTTCTGAACCAATCAGGCTTTCTTGTCTTCAAAGTCTCCTTGGATGGATTATTTAGACCCCAATCTTCTTGGAGGGTCTCTATATGAGTCCAAAAACTCTCTCCATGCATTCAAATTAACTTCACCTTTGAACCCTTGCATCAACACATGCAATATCAAGTGCAAGCTCCTTAACAGGGCTCACTGTGCTCGCCTAGGGCTTGCTTACATTCATGGCCAATGAAACTTACAAGACTCCTCAATTTGTATGTAAATTGTACATAAGATCCCTTAACATGTCCCAAATTCTTGTGATGATTGCATGGTAGGGTTTCATGTGGGAGCCATGGAAGCACACCTCAGTCATGGGTAGGCCAATGACTGGCTACTTCACAAAACAATAAAAAAAACTTGAAAGAAATGTAGATAAAGAACTCATAATCTATGGAAGAGAAAAAAAACTAATATAGATACAATAATCCAATTCCAAAACTCAAGATTCAATCCATTCTCATACTTTGCATTGATTTCACAAATAGACCGTGTTCTAAAAACCAGGGTACATAAATCTTGCTAAAACTTGTAAAAACTTGTAATAATGTCTAACCTTAGGATTTGGGCTCAAATAGTCTTAAATACCTTTCCAAAACATGCCCAAGTGGTTATAACACTAACCATTCGCTAAAAACTCTCTTGTCTTTGCCAAGACAAATGTTGTCATGCAACTTTTCAAAGTTGCAAATGTTGTCATGACAACATTTTGACAACTTTTAGTTTTCTTGTTGTCCCTAGGTCCAATGACCTCAAAACCTTATCAAATGGTGGATAAACCTCATAAAATCCATTCTTGGTTCATTTCCACCCTTCCCTATCATAAATAAGTCATTTGGCTCAAATCCCAATGCCAAGCCAAAAATGGATCTCAAGACCACTAACTAACACTTAGACCTTGACCAAGGTACTAGATTGGACTAAGCTAAAGATAGAACACTTAAACAAACCAAAAAGATCCTAACTAGGACCTCTAACTATTCTAAGCTAGCTAGGGTCAATACAAGCCAAAAAGATAGAGTAGGACCTTAGCCAAGATCCTAGGTGCTCCTGCACCATTCTCCCAAACAAAAAGGAATCAGGTCACCACTCAAGTGATAAAGTTAGGGTCAAGTCCTAACTTCTATAATTTTGTCCCTTGTACCCATGTTGCCTTTGCATCATCCTTACCTTTCCATTTGACCAAGTGTTCCCAATAGGTCTTATGCTTGGTCCTTTTGCTAACCCTTAAACTCAGTATCTTCTCTGCCTTTGGCTTTGTTGTGGGAGGTAGTTGAAGTGCTTCTACCTCATTAGTGACCTCTGTGAGATTGTGATTTGTGTTGGACACTGGTCATTTGTAAATTATTAGGTCTATAACATTGAAGATAGGAGACAATCCTATGTTTTCAGGGAGCTCCACCTTATAGGCATTGTTGCCATACTTAGCTAATATAGCACAAGGTCCCAACCTCCTCATGATCTACAAATTTATGGGCACTCCCTTCTAAAATCTCTACTTGTTAAAATGTACAATTAAAAGGTCTCCCACTTGGAATTGGAGATCCTTCTTCTTTTCATCAACCTTGTGCTTGATCTTTTTAGTATTCTCTGTGAGAGACATCCTGATTGAGTCATGGATTTCCTTCATGGAAAGGGAAAAGTCATCTACATATCCACTTCTTAAGGATCCTTCTCCCACTCTCTAAGTTCAAAAACACCTCTTGGGTGTATGCCATAGACAACTTCAAATGGACTCTTCCATGTGGTCCGGTTGATTGTATCATTATAATCATACTCAGCTTGTGCTAGGATCTGGTCCCAAGTTTGACCATATTCCTTAGTAAGGCACCTACAAAGGTTACCTAGGCTTTTGTTGACCACCTCGGTCTGACCATCAGTTTGGGGATGGTATGTAGACCCAAAGGAGAGGTTGGTACCAAGCTTGTGTCAGAGTGTCTTCTAAAAGTGACTGAGGAACTTTGAGTCCCTATCTAACACTATGTTGAGGGCTAGGCCATGAATCCTAACAACCTCCTTGAAGAACAAGTGAGCTATTTGTGTGGCATCATGGATGGTCCTGTAGGGTGCAAAATGTGCAATTTTACTAAATCTGTCTACTATAACATAAATGCTATCATACCCTTGTTTTGTCTTAGGTAAGCCTACCACAAAGTCCATGCTAAGAAATTCCCATGGTCTGCTAGGAATGGGAAGAGGTTGATAAAGACCTGAATTGGAAGATGTGTGCTTGTCCCTTTGGAAAACAATACAACACTCCACATATTTTTTGATATCCTAATTCATTTTGGGCCAAAAGTAATACCTTTGCACCAATTCTTGAGTCTTGATGACCCCAAAGTGTCCACTAAGAGCTCCATTATACTTTTCTTGGATTAGATTCTCTCTCATTGATCCTTTTGGCACACAAAGATGACCTCCTCTAAACAAAAAGTCATTTTTTAAGGTATAATCAGAGAACTCCCCATGAAAGTGGTTTTGGTGTTCTTTACATACCTTGTAGGCTTCTACAAAGTCTTCATTTTTTGAGTATAAATCCTTGAAACTATCAATGCCTATGCTCTTCAATTGAACTTCTTGTACTGTCATGGGTCTCCTACTCAGTGCATCAACAACCTTATTTTGTTTCCCCTTCTTATGCTTGATGGTGAATGTATATTCTTGGATATTCTCCACCCATTTCATATGCTCGTGACTAAGTTTGTCTCGAGAATTTAGAAAGCTAAGGGCTTATTTATCTGTATAAACCACAAATTCCTTAGGAAGGAGGTAGTGTCTCCACTTCCTTAAGGCTTGGACTAGAGCATGAAACTCTAAGTCATAGTAGGAATAATTTATTTTTGCCTCATTGATCTTCTCACTATGGAAAGCAACTGGTTTGCCCTCCTGTCTTAAGACATCCCTAATAGCAATGTTGCTAGCATCACACTCAATAGTAAAGACTTTTTCAAAACTAGGGAGAACTAAAATAGGTTGTGTAGCTATCCTTTTCTTCAAAACTTCAAACCCCTATTGTGCTTGATCATTCCATTGGAACTTGGTTTTCATACCACCCTTGACAGTCTCTATCATTGGTGCACATATAGCACTAAATTGCTTAATGACCTTTCTATAGTATTGAGCTAGTCTAGGAAAACTTATCGCCTTTGTGGCAGTCTTAGGAGTATGCCAATTTATGATTTCCTCCACCTTTCTTGGGTCCATTTTGAGATTTCCTTGTGACATCACAAAGCCAAGGTACACTAGTTCTTGCTTCAAAAAATCACACTTGTCCAAATTTATCATTAGTCTTTCTTCATGCAACCTTTGAAATACAACTTACAAATTCCCAAGATGTTCTTCTTTAGTATTTCTATAAAATAGGAAATCATCCAATTATACTACCAAAAACTTACCAATGATGTCCTTCAACACTTCATTCATTAGCCCTAGTCTTCCCTCCTGACTTAAGACATCCCCAATAGCAATGTTGCTAGCATCACACTCAACAGTAAAGACTTTTTCAAAACTAGGGAGAACTAAAATAGGTTGTGTGGCTATCCTTTGCTTCAATACTTCAAACCCCTATTGTACTTGATCATTCCATTGGAACTTTGTTTTCATACCACCCTTGACAGTCTCTATCATTGGTGCACATATAGCACTAAATTGCTTAATGAACTTTCTATAGTATTGAGCTAGTCCATGAAAACTTCTCACCTCTATGGCAGTCTTAGAAGTACACCAATTTATGATTTCCTCCACCTTGCTTGGGTCCATTTTGAGATTTCCTTGTGACAACACAAAGCCAAGGTACACTAGTTCTTGCTTCAAAAATTCACACTTGTCCAAATTTATCATTAGTCTTTCTTCATGCAACCTTCTAAATACAACTTACAAATGCCCAAGATGTTCTTCTTTAGTTTTTCTATAAATTAGGATATCATCCAAGTATACTACCACAAACTTACCAATGAAGTCCTTCAACACTTCATTCATTAGCCTCATAAAGGTGCTAGGGGCATTAGATAGCCCAAATGGTATGATAAGCCATTCATACAATCCCTCATTGGTCTTAAAGGTAGTCTTCCACTCATCCACCCTTTTTATTCTAATTTGGTGGTAACCACTCTTTAGATCAATCTTGGTGAAGTACCTAGCTTCCCCTAAATAGTCCATCAAGTCTTCTATCCTTGGAATAGGGAACCTATACCTAATGGTGATTATATTGATAGCTCTAGAATCAGTACATAACCTCCAAGTGCCCCCCTTTTTAGGAGCTAAGACAATAGAAACAACACATGCTAATAATTTTCCTAATTAGACCTTGGTCTATGAGCTCTTAGATTTGTTTATAAATCTCCTCATTCTATTGAGGTGTCATATTATAGGCAACTTTATTTGGAAGAGTATCCCCTGGGATGAAATATATTTGATGGCTAATAGTTCTTTCAGGGGGCAGGGTAGTTGGTTGTCCTTTGCTTATAATGTCTTGGAACTTCTCCAACATCTCTTGAACCTCTATAGGTAGCTCTGTCTTCTTTTATGTCTTCTCCTCCTTGGGCTTTAAGACTAGTGCATACCCCACTCCCTCGCCTTCTTCTAGAGTCTTCAGGAACTCCTTCTGACCCACTAAAAGAACATTAGGCCCTATTGACCTTGTTTTCCCTTCCTCTAGAAAACACTATATCTTGAAAGTAACTCCATCCTTCTTGAATGTGTAGGCATTCTTGGCCCCTTCATGCATGGCTTGCCTATCAAATTTCCATGGCCTTCCCAATAGGAGATGGCATGCATCCATTGGTAACACATCACATAACACTATGTCCTTATACCTTCCAATGGAGAAGTCCACCCATGTTTGTTCATTGACTAGGACATGTTGTCCCTTGTTCAACCAGGTGACCTTGTAAGGATTATTGTGAGGAATCCTTTGGAGTTTGAGCTTACTCATTACCTCCTTTGACATAATATTGTTAGTAGACCCTGAATCAATGATGACCTTACACACTTTCCCCAAGATTTTACACTTTATTCTAAATAGTGCTCTTCTTTGGTTAGGTTCTTCTTAGAAAGGTTCCTTGATAAGTGTCCTTCTAATCATCAAATTCTCCCCCTCTTCTAAATCTAAGGGTACTTCTACATTGGTGTAGGGCAGAGGAGGATTGGGGCCAAAGGCACACCCAAACCCATATCTACCTTGCAGAGATCACACATGGAAGTAATAACACACAAGTGAGAGAGATAATGTAGCTCAAATCCTTATATTTCATCCAATAGATTTATACATGTCGGACTATAAGGCCTTCCCGATTAGGGCCATATATTACAATTCAATTACAACAATCCTCCAACATGCAAGGATTCAAAAACTATCTTCAATCTTCTATCAAAACTACCCCTAAACTACAACCAACAACCATAATTTATACAAGAGGCTACCGAACAAGTTGGCCTTCAGATCCACCATTAATGGAAGGAACGACCAGATCTAGGTCCACATGCTTCCCAATTATATCATCTTAAAATGGAAGCACTTCCATGTTAAGAGTGTTTAGCCCTTTGAGTAAGTGGTTTGGGGTCATGTCAAATGCCTTGAATTGATCTTTTCTTAGATCTGGATTTTTCCCCATTTTCCACTTCTTTTCTGCACTTGATTCCTTCATTCTAGGTGAAATTAGGGTTAGGATCCCAAGGATTCTCCTTAATTTCCCTCTTCTATGGCTCTATTTTCTAGGTAGGAATTAAAAATAGGTCCTCTTGGCCTTCATCATGTTCATCATAGGATTTTGTGCCTCTCCCTGGCACTCTACCCTATTCTGACATCATTTCTAGGTCTCTGGGCACCCCCGGGACCTCCTATTTCTCACTCTGACTGAGACCCTGAGATCTATGACCTCAAGGTCAATGAAGACCTTGAGGGGTCAAGGATGACCTCTTCCCTAACCTAGGTCAGGGTCGACCTCATCTTTGACCTTGGGTTCAAGTTTCAAGGTCCTGTGATCTCTAGATGTCAGGTTTTAGAAAGAATTATTTTCCCGCTTTCGGGTCGACTGTTTTAGTCTCCAAAATGGTAAACTCTTAAATTATATTTAATTTAGTTCCATTCCTAAATGGTTGAGGCCTAATTGAAATTTAAATCCCCAAGGTGGCCCCTCTAGAGGATTGTGCCCTAGGTCACTATAAAAGGAAGCCTTCCTCTCTCATTTTCTCCATCAAATTTTGTGAGAAGATCTCTAGACCAAGTTTCCAAGCAATTTCATGATCAAGGCATCAAGTTTTCAATCTCCTCTCTCAAGCTCTCAAGGTGATCAAGAAAGCATCCATTCAAGCATTCAAGTCCTCTTCTCCATCCAAGTTCTCCATTGAAGATCAAGGATTCAAGCATTCAAGCCATTAAAGGGATTTGGTTCAAGCATTCAAGATTAATCATTCAAACCCTAGATCTAGCCATCATGATGGTGTGATCTTCCTTCAAGATCCTTTTGTTCATCTTCAAGATCCATTCATTCTTCCCTCAAGGTGGATTCCAAGCATACAATCATGGAGGTTTGATTTACATTTGTTGATGTTATGTTCAAGCTTTCATATTAACATACTTGATTACATTTCAAATAAAATTTGCATATCTATTGAATATCATAGCTTTGTTGTTAGATCTACTTCTACTACTTGCTAGAATTTTTCATTTCAATTTCAATATTAAGGTTGATTCCAAACCGGGGTTTGACTAAGGCAAACCCCTACCCTATAAGGAAACTCAGGTGCGAAAACAACTTCCTACGCTAATCTCTATAGGAGAGTATTGTGCAAATTCTTTTAAATCCTTACAATTTCAGATTCATTAACTACTTTAACAAAGATATTGCAACCACATACCATACATATAGAAAAATAGAGAATGACACAATGATATACCCTAGGGAAACCTTTCGGTAAAAAACCCCAGCACTCCAAAACTTGCACAATGTATTGATCAAAACTATTACAGCTTACAATACACTTGCAATGCAAGTTCTTTCAGAAGATTTCTAAACCCTTGAAGACAAATCACGACAGCATAAAACATTCCAACAATACACTCGCATCATATCTCTTTGCAACCCTAAAAAAGCTTATATCATGCGCTTCACTTTTTAGGGCTACTCCCAAAGATAACTGTATTAGGGTTTTACCATTCTCCGAGAAAATAGGAACCCCCAAAAAAAATTTCACCCCACAATTGGGGAAGAGTGTACAGTACTCAAATTTATCAGTTGCCACATGTCTTCACCTATCATTGAATCTTCCTGACATAGCTCTTACGTGTCATAGGAATCCGTCATAACTATTTTAGCCATGCTCTCCTTACACACAATTCAAGATGCTGACACATCAACATTATTTGCAAGAAATACATTTTACAAATAAATAATAAGAATAGGAATTATCCAAGGTTGAGACACCTTATTCCTAACATTCTCTCACTTGTCGAACACCTTGTAAGAGCAACAGGAACATAATAGGAACTAACCGCTATAGGCCAAAAGGCCCATAGACTCTGAACACCATCTGAACTTCTTAGTGCCCACTGGTTTTGTTAATGCATTTGCACCATTCTTCACAGTATCTACCTTCTCCAAATTTACCTTTCCATCTTCCACCATATCTCTCACAAAGTGAAACTACACATCAATGTGCTTCGTTCTGGCATGGAAAGTTGGATTCTTTGCAAGGCAAATAGTGCTCTGACTGTCACACCAAATAGTAATCTATTCTGCATCAACACCAACATTAGAACATAATATTCTAAGCCAAATGGCTTCTTTACAAGCACGAGTAGTAGCCATGTACTTAGCTTCTATAGTGGACAAAGCAACCATAGGTTGTTGCTTACTCATCCAACTAATGGCACCACCAAACATAGTGAACACATAAGCACTAGTGGATCTCCTACTGTCAATATCACCTACCCAATCTGAATCCACAAACCCATGAATACAAACTGAATGCGGAGATCTAGAAGAGTTACCATGATAACATATGGAGTAATCTGATGTACCCCTCAAACATTTGAATACTCGCTTAACTGCATCCCAATGTACCCGTCCAGGGTTAGCCATAAACTGACTCAGGACTCCCACTGCTTGGGCAATGTCTGGTCTAGTATCGACCATAGCATACATAAGACTGCTAACTGCACTAGCATAAGGTACTCTACTCATGTCCTCCACCTCACTAGGAGATTTTGGACAATCATCTATAGATAACTTTGTTCCCCCAGAAATAGGAACACATAGTGGTCTACAATCTACCATGCTGAACCTGTCCAACACAGACTTCACATACTTACTCTGACTCAACCAAAGTTTTCTGTTAGACTTGTCTCTACTAATTTCCATACCCAAGATGTACCTAGCTGCCCCAAGATCTTTCATCTCAAACTATGCTGACAACTGAGATTTAAAATCAGAAATCATACCCTTACCCTTCCCAAACAACAACATATCATCAACATATAATGCAACAATAAGAAGGCGATCATTTTCAACTCTGAAATAAACACAATGATCTGATTTTGATCTTACAAATCCAATTGACAACACAAAGGCATCAAAATTAAGGTACCACATCCTAGGAGATTGCTTCAAACCATATAGAGATTTCTTTAATCTACAAACTAAGGATTCTTTACCTTTAACAATGTAGTGCTCAGGCTGTGACATATAAATCTCTTCCTCCAAATCACCATGAAGGAAAGCTATCTTCACATCCATTTGTTCTATCTCTAAATCATATGATGCAGTAAGAGATAACAAAAATCTAATGGATGTCAACTTTGCAACAGGAGAGAATATTTCACCATAATCTATTCCCTCTACCTGTGAATACCCCTTTGCAACCAATCTAGCTTTGTACCTTTCAACACTGCCATCTGCACAAAATTTCTTCTTGAACACCCATTTACAGCCAACAGATTTTCTCCCTTTAGGCAAAGGTACAAGGTCCCAAGTTTTTTTTTTCTCCAATGAAGCCATCTCATCATCCATAGCCTCAATCCAGGAACCTGCATCTTCCATGCCCAAAGCCTTTTTCATAGATCTAGGCTCATTAGTGTTAGTAATCAAAGCAAAGGCACAACTGGAATCTAACATAGAATAACCAAACCTTTCTGGTTGCTTTCTTTCTCTTGTGGATCTCCTCAAGGGCTACGGTTGAGGTTGTTCTTCCTCTTCTTCCGAACTATCAAAGCTGCTAGAGCTCTCCTCATCATTAGGCCCAACATGGTCTCTCTGTTCATTCTTCTCAGGAGTAGGAGGCAACTGAACAACATCTTTTTCCTTTTCTTTTTCATCTGGTTGTAGCACAATAGGAGAAGATGTTAGCTCTCTAAAAATAACATTTCTACTATACAACACCTTACTAGTCACAGGATCCCAAAGCTTGTATCCTTTCACACTAGCACTGTATCCGATGAAAATACATTTAATAGCTTTGTTTTCCAACTTAGATCTTTTCTCCTTTGGAACATGTGCATAAGCTTCACAACCAAAAACATGAAGATTTCTAATTGAAGGCTTCTTACCAGACCACACCTCCATGGGTGTCTTACCAACAAGGGCTGATGTAGGAGATCTGTTAACCAGATAGCAAGCAGTGGCCACAGCTTCAGCCCAAAACCTTTGTTCTAAACCAGCTCCACTAAGCATACTCCTAACCTTCTCCATCAGTGTCCTATTCATTCTCTCTGCAACTCCATTTTGCTGTGGGGTATAAGTTGTCATCTTATGCCTCTCGATACCTTGTTCTTTACAGAACTGGTCAAACTCTGCTGAGCAAAACTCACCACCATTGTCATTTCTCACACACTTAATCTTCTTACTAGTCTGATTCTCTACAAGAGCTTTAAATTCCTTGAACTAACTAAAGACTTGTGTCTTACTTTTAAGGAAATAAATCCACATCCTTCTACTGTAATCATCTATGAAAGATACAAAAAATACAGACTTGGAGATTGAAGGAACTTTTACAGGACCAAATACATCAGAATGAATAAGATCCAAAACATCAGAAGATTTGTGAGAACTAGAGTAAAATTGAACATGATTTTGTTTACCATAGACACAGTGTTTGTAGAAGTCAAACTCAAGATTGCAATCATTTAACCCCTCAATGAGATTTTTATTTTTCAGGGTTCTGAGACCCTTTTCACCAATGTGGCCAAATCTCATATGCCACAACATTGTCTTTTTTGCAGGAAGCTTACCTTCCAAAGTGTTTGCACTACCATTGAAACCAATAGCCACAGACTTCTTCACTGCTTGTTCAAATGCTGAGGATGAAGAACTATTACATAGAGGAATACATACATCTAGCTGGAATAAGGTACCTCTCCTAGTACCCCTTGCAAGCACTATTGATCCTCTCATCATCTTGCATCCTTCTTTCGAAAAAACAACTTGCACACCTACATCATTCAACATACTTACAGATAATAGGTTTCATGCCAAACTTGGAATGTGCATAACTTTGTTGATTCCCTTTGCTCGTCCATTAGGAAATTTGATAGTGACCCTTCCACGTCCAACTATCTTTAGGTGAGAATCATCACCTAAGTACACCTTTCCACCATCGAACTCTTCATATTTTGAGAACTAGTTTCGATGAGAGGTCATGTGAAAAGATGCACTTGAGTCAAACAACCACACATCATCAGATGCATGGGCTACCAATGCTGCGATGAATGCATCACCATCTTCTTGAGATCTTTCTGAAGCTGAATCTGAACCTTTCTTCTTCTTCTTTGGCTCTTTACAGTCTTTACGGAAGTGCCCAAATTTATCATAGCTCCAACATTTTGCCTTGGACTTATTGGAAGTCTTTGAATTCCCACAGGATTTGGATCTACCCTTATTGTCAGACTTATTGTCATTTTTCTTCCCTCTTGCAGTGGATCTCCCACAAACAGCAAGGGCTTCTTTTTCTGAAACATAAGCCTTTCTCCGCATCTCCTCTGATAGCAGCGAAGACACCACATCATCCATTTTGAAGGTGACTAACGTGCTTCCGAGAGCCATCACAAGATGGTCCCATGAATCTGGTAAAGAACACAAAAGTGTGTAGCAATGATCCTCCTCCTCTAACTTGACACCAGCTGATGTCAACTGTACAGCCAACAGATTAAATGCATTTAAATGATCCGTTAAGGATCCACCTTCCTCCATTCACAGAGAGTACAACTTCTTCCTCAGGAATAACTTGTTCACTAGAGATTTGGCCTGATACACGGCCGCAAGTCTTTCCCACAAACTATTTGCAATTTTCTCATCTAGAACATTCAGAAGAACTGCATCGGTTAAACAGAGTCTTATGAGACCCTTAGCTTTACGGTCTTTGATATCCCAATCTGCTTGAGCTATAGTTGCTGGTCTTATAGCATTTGAAGTTGCTTCCCATAGGTCACGATCTTCCAACATGTCTTCCATCTTGAGTTTCCACAACTCGAAATTAGTGCCATTAAATTTCTCCACCTCCATTCTTCCATATGATGAACTTGCCATCTCAATCTGCAAATAAGATTCAGAATGCTCTGCAAAAAACTCCCACTCAAACTTGAGATTAGCTCAAAAAACCCTACCCAACAACTAGGATCAAAAGTTGATCAAGCTCTGATACCACTTGTAAGGAAACTCAGGTGCGGAAATAGCTTCCTACGCTAATCTCTATAGGAGAGTATTGTGCAAATTCTTTTAAATCCTTACAATTTTAGATTTGTTAACTACTTTAACAAAGATATTGCAACCACATACCATACATACAAAAATAAGAGAATGACACAATGATATACCCTGGGGAAACCTTTCGGTAAAAAACCCCAGCACTCCAAAACTTGCACAATGTATTGATCAAAACTATTACAGCTTACAATACACTTACAATGCAAGTTCTTTCAAAAAATTTCTAAACCCTTGAAGACAAATCACGGCAGTATAAAATGTTCCAACAATACACTCGCATCATATCTCTTCGCAACCCTAAAAAAGCTTATATCATGCGCTTCACTTTTTAGGGCTACTCCCAAAGATAACTGTATTAGGGTTTTACCATTCTCTGAGAAAATAGGAACCCCAAAATTTTTTTCGAGGTGATGCCCCAAACCCCACGATTGGGGAAGAGTGTACAGTACTCAAATTTATCAGTTGCCACATGTCTTCACCTGTCATTGAATCTTCCTGACATAGCTCTTACGTGTCATAGGAATCCGTCATAACCGTTTTAGCCATGATCTCCTTACACACAATTCAAGATGCTGACACATCAACATTATTTGCAAGAAATATATTTTACAAAACAAATAATAAGAATAGGAATTATCCAAGGTTGAGACACCTTATTCCTAACATACCCCAACAAACAAAACCATTTTTCTTGCAGGTACAGGTGCAGAATTGCAGATATGAGCTTGGATTTGGATACCCTTTTCATCGAACTTTTGAGATCTGCGAACAAAATCAAAGTCGACCTTCAAAATATTAATATAGCCTTTGACCTTTTATTGGGGTCAAAGACTACTTGCTGTAAGAAAGATAAAATTTTTGTGGGTTTTCTTCGTTTCGGCATTTTCAGTCCGGGACAAGTTGTAGAATTGCCCGAAACTGTACACAGGCATTAGAAAATAGGTATTTCCAAATTAATTTCATCATGAGGTATGTATCTTATTTTATCTGATTTCAAGTATTTCACTTACAATTCAAATGTATGTGTAAAATATTGGCTTTGGGGTCTCTTTTATGTGAAAACCATTATTCTAGGACCCCATCCATATTTAATACTATACACCAATGATATATACCAACATTAAATTTGTGACCATAATTAAGTGCACAAGTCAGCCTCAATAGAAAATCAAAATAAACAACTCAGTAAGCAAGGATAACCGAGCACTAGGAAAAGATAACCAAACGCTAGGGAATTAACTGACCAACTCGATCAATGAAGGAACTGAGCAGCTACCGAGCCTACTTAGTCAAAGAAGGAATTGAGCAACACATAAAAATAAAATTTTTTTTTGGTGACATAGGATTGCCAAGGACCCAAGATGCTCCTACATCAGACACCTGAGATTATTTGAAATGATTCTCTAAATCATGCAATAGGTACTGTACACTCAAAATGTGCACTTCTCTAAGTCATTACTTCCAAGGGCATCCATGGATTGGAAACCTTGAGAAAGTGACCTAGAGCTCCCTAGGCATGGAGTCACAAGGGTGTTTAAAATGCTCTCAGCTAGAGCTATCAAGCCTATAACCTTGCTAGTAAACCATGCAATGGGAGATTCAAAGAGACAAGGGCAAGAATGCCAATATCTTCAAGAATCTTTATGAAAATGCAATGCAACTATGCTAAAATGAAAAATGCAACTAAGCTATGGAAATGAAAGTGTTACAAGCCATTACTAATTAAGCTATGTGAACTAAGCTAGAACTTGAAAGGAAACTAAGCTAAGAATGCAATGAAAGAAACTAGAATGCATCAAGCTCTCCAAAGCTCCAAAATCTCCAAGAAAACCTGCATCACAACATTAGCATCAAGAGTGGGATCCTTTGAATGAGAAAAGAGCTCTCCTTTTAAAGATAAACCGACCATAGAGATTAAGAGGCAAAAGATTTGATCAAGGGTGGAGTTTGAAAGTGGGAGCAATCCATGTGCACAAGTATCCTCCAATGAGAAAGAAGTGTTGACTTTTGTGCCTCATGTGAGACAAAAAGACCTTTTCTCCTTTTTATAAAATAGGAATAATGCTTTATTTGTGCAACTTAGGATAAGAGGAAAGTGGGGGCTTTTTATTTAATAAAAGGGGAGGAATTCCTTTTAATTAAATAAAGACTTAGGATAAAATGGTTAGCCCATAGAATATAATCAAATAAATGATAGAATTAGGATTTGATCAAGGAAATTGATTTAATTGAAAATATTGCAAAACATTGATTCAGGAAATTGATAAATTGAAGAATGGGGCCCAAAGTCTAGGCGACCATTTTAGGGTACATACATTTGCCCCTCTTTGACTAATGTGTGATCTTCATGGAAACACATGTATTCAAAGAATGAAGTTGAAATGTGAGATCGATTTGGGATCACAAAACAACCTAGACGTGTGTTTGAAGGATGGGAACACATCAGGACAAAGATAAGCTGATTGAAAAAGACAAGGTCAATACCCTTGTAAATAGGTAATTGTCAAGTCTCAAGCAAGGTTTAATTGATAAGTTTGATAAAGTTGAATCAAGGATTGAAGTTTGATAGGTACTGCCCCCTCATGATCGAAATTGAAATGAAATAGAGGGAATGCAAAAGCAAGAGCAACATGATCAAATTACTAGAAATCATAATCAAAGATGAAAGATGATAGAATAACCATCAAGCAGTGAAAATATGCCCTAGTTTGACTAGGTTTGACTAAGAAAGATATAGGATAAAGATGAAGTCAAAACCTCAGAGAGATGAAGCGAATGAAAATGAATGAGAGAGTAGAAGGTTGAGAGAGATGGGGATGAATAAATGAAGATGCCCCAACGAAGATCGAAGGATTAGGCCTCAAATGGTCAGCCAACTGCGCAGAAGAAGGAGAAATTTTAAAATTTGATTTTGATTATCAAGATGAACTTGGATTTCAATTTCAATCCCAAAAATGGATCCAGGACGTTGACATTAGCCAGGGGTGCAATTTTTATGAAATTTTGAGATGTTTTGAAAATTGGTCAAAAAGTCAAAATGCTATATAAGAGGTAAAAAGGTCATTTTCAAATTCATTTGTCTTATTGTGATTTTGAGAACTTTGAGAGATCAGAGAGAGATTATGGCTTAGCAGGTAGCAATTTCTATCCACACACATCAATTCAAGCGTGGTCGGTTGCACAACCGGCCTCCTCAGTATGGTGCCCCGGTAAGTTTTCAAAAAAACTATCCATTTGAGTAATTTATGGCATTTAAAACATGGTTTTTAATATTTCAAATTATAGCTTAGCGAAACTTCATATGATACTTTAAAAGTATCGCATATATGTTAGAGATTGTATCGTGCGATAGTTCGTAAACCCAAAAAGTATCACACGGTCGTTCGAGAAAGCATCGCGCGATGCTGAATGAAATGTCGTGCGATATTGTGCGAACTATCGTATCAACAAATAGTGTCGCACCACTATGTAACAAACTATCGCACAATACAATATTAACAAATAGTATCGCAGGAGTATAATAAGAAATATTGCATAGTTTTAATTTGAGCAATATAACATGGCTATAAACAATTTTTGCGTTTGATATTACTTGTGTAATACTCCAAAAATGGGCTATAGGTTCATTAACCTCCTACATCTTCAATTCAAACGAAATCGACATCAAAGTCCTAACCTAAGGCACATTTGCACATTATTGAATCCTAATTGATTTTATCCTAAATTCTGCATCGAGGAATATTCCTAGTAATATTCTTATTTATCCTAATTATTCTTAATTTAATGATTATTTGACGATAAATCCTATTTATCCTAAAGTTTGATTAATTGAATATTCTGAATATTTAATTAATCAGATTTAATACTGCCACTTAATTATTTAATTAAATTATTCCTAAATTGTATTATTTAATTTTGACAATAAATCTAAAAATCTTATGACTAACTAATTAAATTCTTATTTAATTAATTAATGTTAGTTGTCAATTTTTAATAATATAGTTTTTGAATAAAAGTTTGATTTAATAATTGATTAACCCATAAATCAATTGTTTTAATTCAAAAAAATAGTTAAGTGAAAAATAAATCACTTTATTTATTAAATTAATTAATATTAAATCATGGACAATCACAAAAGCAGTCAACATTAAAATAATTGCTAATTTCAATTTGTAAACTTTCTAAAACTCAACATTTGATGATGAGTTAAAAAAAAGAGAACTAAAGCTCTATTTTGAGATAAAAACTGCTTTTGCATGATTTCATGAATTAAATATTCTTAATTTCTTGTTAACTCAAAAATTAACTTGAGTTTATCAAGAGTGATTTATGGCTTTTCTCAATGCATCCTCAAGCCTTGGATTTCTATAAAATCAAGGCTCAGCTCTTCACAATCAACACTCGAATTTGCACAATTACTCTAGCGAATTGGCAATTGAAGGATTGAGCATTTGTGACAGGCGATTTGTGAGATCTCTTCATAGTTGATAATTTAGTTTTTACATAGTTTCTTATTCATAGTTTCATACTCATTCATAGCATTTTTAGATCAAATCTTCATTCCAGTCTCATTCATTCTAGATCAATTTCATACAGTTTTTCATCTTATTGCATAGAAAATACAAAAATACAGATTAAATCTGCATTCATATAGTTTTCATTCTTTGCATTCAAATCCTTCGTTTAGGTGTTGCATTGTCATTGGTCTTGGTCTGATCTGAGAGTATCATACTCACACCTACTAGAAGGCAGTAAATCACCTGGTTAGTTTAGTTTCCATTTCATTGCATGATTTTGGTTTTTGGCTAACCTCTAATGTTTTACTGAAGTGTTGTGTCTATAGCTAGGTACAAAATTCACACACACAACTTGTACTATTTTTAGTCATCCATCACGATATGTTCTAACATTTGGGTTGCGGGTGTATGGCTTGTAGGAGGCTTTTTCAGTGCTCACCATTAGAGCACCAAGAGTGGTTAGACTACGCTACGTCCATGATCTAGATGATCCGGGGAGGGATGACCTGATCAGTATGGGATTTGGGTACCTATTGGATATGCCCCATATATAGGCAAACCACGGGTTGCTGTCAGCTTTGGCAGAGAGGTGGCACAATGATCATAACACCTTCCATCTGCTGACCAGAGAGGCCTTGATCACATTAGAGGACATCTATCAGATCCTACGTATACCCAGCCATGGAGATCTGGTGAGTATAATCATGTTTATAGATGTTCATTAATGTAATGTTTCCATATGAGGAAAACTGACATGATTTTCTATTGGCACAGGTATACTATGATCAGACTCCTATAGATGGGAGACATGCCATTCAGGACCTATTCCAGGATGTGACCATCATTGATAGACATCTCAGCTGGGATCAGCTGATAGAAGAGTATGGTCATCATTACCCAGTGGCATGCATCATGTGTTCAATAGTAGCACAGGCATTGATTACTGACAGGAGCCACAAAGGGTTCCCACTGGTCTGGGGTAGGTTGGTAGTAGACTTGGTAGCTCACCTAAGATGGATGGCATGGGGTTTAGCCATCTTAGCATATATGTACCATGAGTTACATGATATTGTATATAGGGTTGGTAGATCTTGGGCATGCAGAGCTTTCCTAGCACAGTTATGGGCATGGGAGCACATAGCCGTTGTGCGACCACACGTACAACCTCAGGAGCAGAGATGCCCCTATATCTATAGGTATATAGGATTCGTCAGCCAACCTCATAGTGGTGATCTTACATATTACAGGAGGTGATTAGATGAGTTGACAACCTTTGAGTGGAGGCCATACAAGCAGTGTGAGTAGTGGAGCGATAAGGATCGCGAGCTTGGATATATGATGTGCAGCCGACCACTACTAGGTTGACATGTAGAGATTGTTTAGCACTTTGTTATCTCTCGAGTATGGAGGCAGTTTGGTCATCAGCAGAGGGTACTTGTGGAGACCACTACATATGCTAGGGTGAGGGACGATGAGAGATTGGGGTGGTTGCCGATGCTAGACTACCAGCAGCTGGCACAGGAGACTGCAGGTTTATGGAGAGAGCCATGGGATTACCTACCCGACATGGTAGATGTAGGTGCAAATATTGCATATAGAGCAGAGTGTCAGAGATGACCATTTCCTAGGTTTACGATCCTAGATGCACAGCCAGAGGCAGCAGGTGGGGATGATGATGATGGGAGAGATGGAGGAGGGGGAGGATCAGTGATAGGATAGGGGTCTCAAGAAGGTGGCCAGAGATGGTCATGGAGATAGGTATCAGATGATGAGGAGGAGGTGAGACCATCATCCCACCAATGGGTTGATGCAGGGTAGGAGCAGCCCGCGGATAGGGGAGGAGAGGATCTTCATGCTAGGGTGTAGGCCTTGGAGGTCAAGGTATAATAGTTGAGGACCACCGTTGCCATCCGAGATCAGTAGCTACTAGATGCACGAGCTGAGATAGAGTGGAGAGAGAGAGCAGTATGAGAGGATGTCACAAAGATCTAGAGAGAGGCAGCATGGGAAACCTATTACCATGGGTTATACATAGTAGCCATACCTAAGGAATAGAGGGTGCCACTCTACTCTAAGAGGGAAGGGAGATCAGATATGGTAGGCAACAAGATGGGGCCACCGCCTCCACCACCACCAGCTCCACATGATGGGGTAAGTTAGTCCTAGGTCTAGGGCTTAGATGTATAGTTGTATCTTGAGACTTTGATCCAAATTTTGGGATCTCACATTGTACTTGTATCATGATATATATATGAGATTACTGGATTTATGATTTATCTTGTGTACTTGTCTCACTTGTGATGGATGTTTCAGTATTATTGTCTTGTTATATTACTCAAATGTATCATATATGTGTATGCACCCTAAAATGGTCGCCTAGACTTTGGGCCCCATTTATTTGATTTATCAACCCTGAATCATTTTGATCAATAATCAATATTTTCAACAATATCAATCTCTTGATCAAATCCTAATTTCGATCATATATTGGATTTTTATCCTATGGGCTAACCATTTATCCTAAGTCTTTATTTGATTAAAAGGAATATTTCCTCCCCTTTTAATTAAATAAAAAAGCCCCACTTTCCTCTTATCCTAAGTTGCACAAATAAAGCATTATTCATATTTTATAAAAAGGGAAAAAGCACTTTTTGTCTCACATGAGGCTCAAAAGTCAACACTTCACTCTCATTGGAGGATGTTTGTGCACATGGATTGCTCCTCTTTCAAGCTCCACCGCTGATTAAGACTTTTTGCCTCTTAATCTCCATGGTCCATTTCACCTCATTTCTTATAAAAGGAGAGCTCTCTCCTTCATTTGCATATCCTTGTTTTTTTGCTATTGTTATGCTGCAGGTTTTGGAGCTCTCTTTGAAGATACTCAAGCTTTGAAGCCTTGACATTCTTAGTTGCATCTCATAATAGTTTTTGCTTTCATAGTTGCATTCATGGCATTCTTAGTGTAGATTTCCTTTTATGCAATCTCACATAGTCTAAATAGGAAGGATTTGTAATCCATTGCTATTTCCTTTCATAGATTAGATTTTTTTTCAAGCATTGCATTGTTATCATTTAGCTTAGTTTGCACATTCATACTAGTTGCATTTGCATTTCATTTCCATTTGGATTCTTGGAGACATTGGCACTCTTGCCCTTGTCTTCACTTGAATCTCTCATTGTATGGTTGACTAGCAAGGTCACCTTCTTGTAGCTCTAGCTGAGAGCAAAACTCATAGTCCCTTGCAACTCCATGCATAGAGAGCTATGAGCCGCTTTGTGAGGCCTCACTCTTGAGTAACCTTGCATGTAATGGTTCATAGAAGTGCATATTTTAGTGTGTACATTTCTGGCGCCCACCGTGGGGCAGAGTAGATTAGCTTTGTCCCTTTTAATTCTGCATTTTTCATCATTTTCGGATTAATTTTCGGAAAAATCTGCGTCTCTGGGTTTCTGTCTCAGATTATCGCGCGACACTTCTTAGAAATATCGCGTGATATACTTCCTATCTTGGCGCGATACTTCGTTCGGAAAAAGTATCGCACGCATATAGCGAAGTCTATCGCCTGGCATCGGGCGAAGTATCGCCTGGCATCGTGCGAAGTATCGCTCGACTGGGGAAGTATCGCCCGACTATAGGAAACTGTGTCGCGCGATACTGTTGGAGACTGAGAAACATCGCCTAGTCTGGCAGAGACTTGCGCTTTCAGTTTTTTTGTCCGAATTCGACTATTTTAGCTTGCTGTTTTGTTTTACTTTGTTTAATTAGGTCTAACCTGCTTTTTTTAGCTTAAATCCATTAGATTATTGCACATTTACATTTAGATTTTGATTTTGCTAACATTGTGGGCCTAACAAGTTGTGTTTGTAGGTGCTCTCCTTTTCTTAAAAATTGCTAAAAACGCATGTCAAAGAGGGCTACTAACAGTTTTTGCAGGGCTGCCCAAGCATAAAAACAAATTTTTTTTTTTTTCCATTTCTTGCTTGTTGTTGTTTTCCTTTCATTTGTGGCATTTACTAATTGTATTAGGAATCTTAATACCTTGTGAAAGGGATCTTGAGGTGGTAGGAGAAGTATGCTCTTCACCTTTAGGTGAATCAGAAAATCTTGACCCATCTTAAGGTTTTGGAAGCAAGGGGGTAATTGATCTCTTTGTTTGGTGTGTTTGGGAAAAATTCTTGAGATAGGGGAGTATGCTCTTCACCCTTGTGGTGAATCAAAAACCTTGAACCTCAAGATTTGATCCATTTTATTTAGTTTAGGAATCCTTTAGAGGGCCTGCTCTTGAGCAATCAAGAGGAACGACTCAAGTGGGGACAACCTTGTCATCATTCTCCTTGGTGGCAAGTGATTCCAACTCACTATAATCTCAAGGCTATCAAGGACACCAAAAACCTTGATAGACATAACACTTGTCTTCGTTTGATGTGAGTAGCTCATGGGATTGCGACCATGAGGAAAACATTGAACAAGAATGCTTAAGGTACTCTTGAGGCCGCGAGGTCCTAGTCCTTTATGAGGAGCAAGAGGGGTGTTGTGAACGGAAATCCTTATTAAGAACCATTAGATAGAAGCCACCCTCTTTTAGCCGCTTATCTTCTTAGTGCAAGGATTGATCCAAGTGGTTTACCCGGATCACCTTAAGATACTCACCATATGTGTCCCTTTGGTTGTGTCATTTTGACATTTCCATGACAAAGCCAATATCTCTTGTGGGCAACCACTTGGTGTGAGGCAAGGGGGCATCAAGTTGTGGGCTAAGTTGATAAGTATTGAGCCTTGTCTTGTAGGTAGTAATTGCTTGAATTGTCTTCGATTGTGTGATACCAGTGTAAACGTTCTCAACATACAAACAATCGGTAACATTCATAGGGTGCTTTTTCAATTTTGATATCACAAGTGTTTGTCTTGGCAAGGTTGCTTTTGCCCTTGTTTCAAGTGCTTGAAGACATGTTTGATCCTTTACTGTTTGCAAACCTGTCTAAATGCTGTTGAATCTGTGACTGAAATCGAAAACATTAACCCTCAGACTGAAAATTTTGACCAAACAGACCCAAAAACACAAATTTCACACAATTCTGGTCAAGAGTTGAATAATTCTGCAACAGTATCGCGCCCTGTAAGGCGAAGTATCGTGCGATACTTCGCATCTGCTAGAAATATCGCCCTCTTTGGAGAGAAATATCGCGCGATAGTTCGCCCCTGACGGACTATCGCCCTGCCTGCCGAGGGTATATCGCCCTATAATATTAAGAAGTATCGCCTGTCTTAGGGCGAAGTATCGCACGGGTAGAGGTTTATCGCCCCAGTAGCCTGGAGTATATCGCCTGGTTTATTTTTGTTGTGCTTAAATTTTGGTTAGTTTCAGTTGCTGTCAATTAGGCCAGGTCTTAGAACAGGCTTCTCACCCTGACGTTTGAGATCTGTCTTGACTCCAAATCTCTGGTTCTTAGTTCTTCGGGATAGCATCATTTGGTTTACAAAGTCACTTTGGAATAATTGTCAAACTAGAAAGCCATTCTTGGTGCCAAGGTTCATCTTTAAAATTGTTAGCTATATTCTGGGAAAATTTCAGTTCTCTTATTGTCCAAATCGCTTTTATTTTCAATTATCTTTTGGCCTAGTCCAACCTCCTGATTCAAAAGTGCAAGGGTAGTCACCCTTTGATTTGAAGCACCTCTTTGACAGTGTTGGTAAAGCCCCCTTTCTTTTCTTTTTTTCATCTTTCTTTGGACAATAGAGGATTTTGATTATCCTAGTTTGGTGTTGACACTTTGAAAGGTCACCTTATCATTGAGAATATCTCTCTTTCATGTCAGTTACGACAAGGTACCAAGTTAATCAAGGGAAGCGACCCCCTGTTGCCTTTAGCCAGTTACCACCTATCAAGACCCGTCGACAACCTAAGGGAAAAGGACCCCTTTTTGACCAATCTCCTAAGAGTGAATCTGAGGTTTGTTTTAATCCGGGAGCTAACCCTAGTGAAGTGAGCACCTCTTTCATACCACTTTCATCAAGTATGGACATGAGTTACACTTTCACCCAACAACAAAGAGAAGCCATGAATCAAACTCTCGAGGATATCTTTCAACGACACAGAGGAGAGTATGGTGGTTCTTCTCATGCCAGTCCACCCGGGTCACCTCCTAACAACGTGAGGTATTTTGATGCTCATCAACGAGCTGAAAGACAGCATAAGTCAGCCCACTCAGATTCAGGGTCACAACACGAAGACCAGAACAACGAATCTGGTGATCACCATATCAACGCAGTTAATGCAATAAGGCATTCAAGACAAACCTCCCCACTTAAGGACACTTCTCGATATGCAAATACAAGATTAAGAAGCATTAAGAGAGAGAAGCAAGCCTACTTAGATGAACAGGCTGCAAAAAAGGAAAAATTCCGACAACTAGAGGAAGAGGAACGTGCATTGTTGGATATACAGAAAAGAGTCGCCCAAGAAGAAGAAGATAGACTCTATGCACAACAACTCCAAAGTCGATCTAACAGGAGGGGAGCCAATAGTGGGACCAACTCGCCCCCATCTACCCCTTCCCCTAGCCCTCGAAGAAGATCAAAGACACCCTCACGATCCCCAAGTCCTAGAGGAAGAAGGACTTCAAGATATGACCATCATAGGAGACAATCGTCTCATAGACATTCAAAGCAACCCTCCCAACGAGCACATCATGGCTCACAACATGGAGGCAGTTATGCTAAATCTGATCATATGGACTTCATGACTATGCAACAAGAACCATCCTTTCAAGCCTATGTGGAGCAATACGTGGAACAAAACAAAGACCAATTTTTGGAAAGTCTTATCAACAAAGGCGCTAAAGTTCCATATAACTTTGATATTCACCAAAAAATCAAGAAACAGAATCCTTCAACTGATGAGTTAATCTTACAAATGCAAAAGGATATAGACAGAATGAAGGCTCCCAATAGTACATTTCATTTGGACTCCTTATGTCCTAATCCCATTGACAAAAGTGTGGTGATGGTAGAATTCCCTAAGAAAGTTGAATTCCCAACATACGACAAATATGATGGCACGGGTGACCCTCATGACCATGTTCGACAATTCTACATAATGAGCTTTTCCTTCCACCACGAAGACTCCTACTTGCTGAGATTATTCCCAAGGAGTTTAAAAGGTCAAGCCATGGAGTGGTTCACCAACCTTTCCCCTCCAGTAAGGACATTTAGAGAACTTGTCCAAAGATTTGTGCAACATTTTGCTTACAATTTATCTAGGTCGGTCACCATGCTTGATTTGTGTAAACTTAAGCAAAATCAAGGGGAATCTTTTGTCACCTTTTTGCAACGATGGAGGCGATTGTGTTCGAAATACCCAAGGACAATCCCTGAAGAAGAGAGAATTGATATCATTGTGAACAATCTAATACCAGAACTCAAGTATGAAGTCAAGAAGATTCCATTTAATTCTTTTGATACTATGGTAGAGGTGGCATGTCGCATTGAGGATGTCCTAAAAGAACAAGGAATTTTGGCTAAACCAACAAATAACAACAATAGCCAAAATAACAATACTAATGGTAACAAGGACAAAAAGAACTCTTATTGGAACAAAAATAAGCAAGTCGTCAACGACGGAGTTGTTGATTCATCTCAAGTCAAAAATGAAGGAGTTCTTAATCTCTCTCATGCAGTTCAAGCTATGAAGTTGCAAACATCGTCAACGCCACAAAACAAACCTCAGTATCAAAAGAGATCTAAAACGGAGAAAAGACAATTCACTAAATTGGGAGAATCCTATGCAGATGTTTTTAAGACACTAGTTGCTCATAATCTGGCGCACCCACAGGATCCTACAAAACATCGAATACCAGATCCTTTACCTCATTGGTGGGATGCTAAGGCTTTTTGTGTTTTCCATAATGGGATTGGACACGACATAGAAAATTGTTTCAAACTCAAGCATCTTGTCCAAGACCTTATTGAGAAAGGACAATTACAAGTGGATGGGTTAACTACTAATGCAGACCATAAAGCCTTTAAAGAGCCCTTGCCTAAATATGAAAAAGGAGAGAATTCTAGTAAGAATGGAAAGGCGGCTATTAACTATACATACACACATGCTGATAATGTGATTAACATGCTTGAAGTGGCTGACGATAATATCAACATGGTGAGAAAGAAAGATCCTTATGGACAGAATGTGGACTCAATTCCTATGACTAATGAAAGACCCGCTGTGGTGATAAGAGGTCTTCACACACAAGGAATGCCCCGGTCCCTCAATGTTGTCACTAGGGGTCAGGCTCAAGCACCCATTATCATCAAAGGTCCTAGCACTAGCAAGTCTAAACAACCCATGTCCAAAGGTGCTCCTCCAAAACCTGTCGTTGGTCCTGATTCCAATTATAACCTTATTGACCAACTACAACGAACACCCGCTCAGATATCCATTTTTGAGCTTTTAGAATTATCTCCCTAATAACTTAGATATCGACCAATTCCAAAACATGGTCAACCATTTGGCTAGCCCTCATTTCCTCACCTTCTCAGAAGAAGATGACAAATCCATTAGTCACCCACATAATTTGGCCTTACACATCGAGGTCATGATTCATAAAACCCGTGTTAGGCGTGTACTGATAGATGGGGGTGCGGGGCTCAATATTTGTACTCTGAGTTTGCTGCTAGCTCTAGGGTATTCTGAGAACGTCATTGACACAAAGAAAAGAATCACAATCAAAGCATATGATGAAGCAGAAAGAAGTTCTAAGGGATTGGCTGTTTTGCCTATTCGTATTGGTCCTGTAGAAAGAGACATATTATTCCAAATTGTTGATGTTGGACCTCTCGCCTACAACATTTTGCTAGGTAGGCCATGGATTCATGAAATGCAGGCAGTCCCATCGACATATCACCAGTGTGTTAAGTTCCCCCATAATGGTGTAGAAATTTGCATCCCGGGAGACAGTGCTTTATCAGTTAATAACATTTCTGTGGGATCACATGTACCTTTGAATAGAGAAGCTGACAATCCTAGTAGTTCACTTGAACAATGCAAGCAGAAATTCAAGACCATGGACCTTGGGATGGGAGATTATAAGATTGATTCTTTTACAAAAATGCCAATCTCTCCTAGGTCTTATGGGAGACCCTCCCCAAATGTGAAGCCTTCATCATCAGCAATGACGTTATTTGGGAAATTTGTTGAGTCTTCGGTCCCCATTCAAGAAGAGAAAGAGGAAGTTGCTGTAAGGAACTGGATATATCACGAGGAGAAATACAAACATAATGAGAATTTTGCTCCTTCACCTGAAACTTATGGGAAAGGATATACACTGGTTAAAAATATGGGATATCCGGGATTTGGTCCCCTTAGTCATAGGCTGGATGCTAAAGCTGAGCCTCTTGATCATGCTCTCTTTGGACGCAAAAATAAGTCCACGATTGGCTTAGGTTTTGACAATAAGAAGCAGAAAGGTATCCCTGTCCCAGCTCCAACGGACAGTGATAGTGATGCAGATTATACACCTGATCTCTCCAACCAACAAGATGTGTCTGATGATTGGGTGCCCTCAACGAATCTCCTTTGGGGAGATTCCACAGATTTGATGCTTAATAATCCTACTATCCCAGCTGCGACGGATAGTGATTGTGTGACTTCTAGATCGACAAAGGAAAGTGTTACTGTCCTAGCTGCGACGGATAGTACCAATACTAGCACTAGAGAGGGGGAAACCCTTCCTAACCTTGAGGCTTCTACATCACGAGGCCTAAATGATGACTCAGAGACAGACTCCCATGAATATGAATGGGATTCGCTTTCAGATGCAACAATTGATCTAGATGTGGATATTATCCATGCCTATAGTACCCAACCCGATGCAACTAATGATCCTAGTGTCAGACTAGAGGATTGCCCTCCTTAAATCGCCTTAGTAGACGACGCTTCGTTTGACAGGATGAGCCCCAATTTAGGTATTTTAGGAGAAGACTTGATGAGCTCCGATTATATGGTCACCAGAGATGACACCTTTCGCATTAACAACATCGAACCTACCATTGACTTGCCCCTTGTCCACTTTGACCTGATTGATTGGCCCCAGCGCCACCACGAGCCCACATTCCTCACATTTCGCAATGATTACGAAATTGCTTGCTATCTGAATGCTCTCGAACCCGTGGCTTCTTCCACCAGTGAACCAACAACCAGCATGACGGAGCCTGATATTAAGTACCTCAGTCTCAAAACAAAAGAGAAAAAGAAAAATAGGTCTGATGGCGAAAACCACTTTGTGGCGGTGTCAGAACCAAAAATAGTAAAAAGAAATGACGCATCCAAAGGTGAAAACCTCTTTGAGGCACCTAAGGATGGGGTACTTAATAACTTGCCGAGTTATTTCCAGGATAGGTCATCAATATTGATTGAACCAACAAAGCCGGTCAATCTAAACACAGAAGAAAATCCTCAGATAGTCCATCTTGCTCAGTCTTTATCAGAGGAAGAGACCAAGGCATATGTACAGTTTTTACAGAAAAAGAAAATTAATTTTGCATGGACCTACTCAGACATGCCAGGGCTTGACACAAATCTCATAATGCATCACTTATCTATAGCTCCAGGAGTCAAGCCAGTCAAACAGAGACTAAGAAAAATGCATCCACATATAGCTCTACTTGTCAAAGGAGAATTAGAAAAGCTTTTGAAAGCTGGATTTATTAGAGCCATCGATTACGCAGAATGGATCTCAAACATAGTACCGGTCTCCAAACATGATGGGTCCATTCGTGTCTGCACAGATTTTAGAGATCTAAACAAAGCATGCCCAAAGGATGAATTTCCACTTCCAAACATTGACATGATAGTGGACATGACGGCGGGATATGACATATATTCCCTAATGGATGGTTTCTCGGGGTATAATCAAATCAAAATAGCTCCTGAAAACCAAGAGAAAACAGCCTTTACATGTGCATGGGGAACCTATTGTTGGAACATCATGCCATTTGGGTTAAAGAATGCAGGAGCAACCTACCAAAGAGCTATGACAACTATCTTTCATGATATGATGCACAAAAATATGGAAGATTATGTGGATGATACCCTGGCAAAATCAAGAAAAAGGGACACACACCTCAATGATCTGGAAATAATTCTAGATCGTATGGAACAATTTCAACTCAGATTGAATCCAAAGAAGTGCGCATTTGGCGTCACCTCAGGCAAACTTTTAGGATTCATAATATCAGCAAAAGGTATCGAGGTTGATCCTGAAAAGGTCCAAGCAATCCTAGATATGCCACCTCCTCGAAATATCAGCCAAATGAGAAGTCTTCAAGGACGTCTTCAATCAATTAGGAGGTTTATTTCTCAGCTTGCAGATAGAGCACAACCCTTCAACAAGACATTGCATAAGGGTGCTTCTTGTGTTTGGAACGAGGATTGTCAAAAGAGCCTAGATCAGATCAAACAATACTTGGCTAATCCTCCGATCTTAATGCCTCCTATTCCAGGGAAACCATTGCTTCTATATATCTCAGCTACAGACACTTCCCTGGGGGCATTATTGGCTCAAACAGATGATACTGGGAAAGAACGGGCCATCTACTATATCAGCCGTACTCTAGTCTCTTATGAGATCAATTACAATAATATTGAGAAATCTTGTCTCGCAGTGGTGTTTGCTTCTCAAAAGTTGCGCCACTACATGCTTGCTCATACCATACACTTGATTGCCAAAATTGATCCCCTTAAATACTTGCTTGGTAAGGCTGCCCTGACGGGTAGACTTGCTAAATGGATGATGGTCCTCACTGAATTTGACATAGAGTACGTTGAAAGGAAGGCAATAAAAGGGCAAGCTATTGCTGACCAATTAGCTGATTTTCCAATCCAGGATAGTATGCCAGTCCAAGTGGAATTCCCAGATGAACACATCTTATATACCACTACTCGCACTTGGACAATGTTCTTTGATGGTTCCCGCATGCAAAATGGATCAGGTGCTGGAGTATTATTTGTTTCTCCACATGGGTACAACATTCCAAAGTCTTACAAACTATTATTCCCATGTACCAATAATATTGCAGAATATGAAGCTTTAACTAATGGCTTGAAAATGGCTATAGAATGGAATATCACAGAATTACATGTCTTTGGGGATTCTCAGCTAATCATCAACCAAGTCAATGAGGAGTATCAAACCAAGGATGACAAATTGATACCCTATAAAAAGATGGTTGATTCTTTGAAACGCTATTTCACCTTTGTGACGTTTCAACAAATCCCTAGGGTAGAGAACAAAGCTGCAGACGCCATGGCCACATTGGCTTCACTTCTTCAGTTGGAGACACATGAATCCAGATTTGAATTCCTGGTGGAAGAGCTACACCATCCCATCTTTGACTCATCTGAAAGCCGTGTCATTTGTGCCATCATCACACACGAGTCTTCCCGGTATGGTGCTATCTATTCATATCTTCGTGATGGCATCATCCCTGACACATTCACCCGCTCCGAACGCCGAAACCTCATCCGTAACGCCTCTCGCCACACCCTCATCTCTGGTGACTTATATAGACGGGGTTTAGATGGGACACTCCTTAGGTGCTTGGAAAAGGAGGAATCCAACCAAGCGTTAGCTGACATCCACGAGGGCATTTGTGGTGGGCATTCTAATGGTCTTGCCATGGCCCGAAGGTTGCTTAGGGCGGGATATTATTGGCCCACAATGCAGATAGACGCAGTCACCTTTGCTAAGTCATGTGAAAAATGTCAGAAACACGGCAACCTGATTCATGCTCCGGGTAGGGAGCTAATCCCTTCTATTTCTCATTGGCCATTTCAACGCTGGGCCTTTGATCTGGTTGGGAAAATTCACCCCAACTCATCAGGTGGACACAAGTTCATCATTACTGCCACTGACTACTTCACAAAATGGGTGGAGGCCGTACCACTTTCTGTTGCTTCAGGAAGGACCATTTCTTTGTTCATCTTGAACCATATCATTTGCCGATTTGGAGTGCCTTCTGAGATCATTACTGACAATGGAGGTCAATTTAAGAATAAAGACCTAAAGCACCTATGCAAAAAGTTTAAAATCAAGCAACATTGGTCCTCCATATATTTCCCACAAGGAAACGGACAGGCAGAAGCTTCTAACAAAACCATTCTTAAGATTCTTCATAGAACAGTACACAAGAATGGTAGGGATTGGCACTTGCAAATCAATCCAGCACTATGGGCTTATCGAACAAGTATTCGCACACCTACAGGAGCCACTCCTTTCTCTCTCACCTATGGCGCTGAAGCAATATTACCTTTAGAAGTCGAGATACCATCCCTCAGAGTCTCACTCAAAGGTTTGATTACAGATGAGGATTACCGTGCCATGAGGTTGCAGGAACTAGAACTTCTAGATGAGAAGCGTAAGGCTTCCTTTGATCATATGAGAGCGTATCAGAAGCGTATGTCCAAGGCATTCAACAAGAAGGTTCGCCCTAGAGAATTTCAAATAGGTGATCTTGTTTTACGAGAAAACCCTAAGAACCAGCAAAACAGAGAGCAAAAGGGCAAGTTTGAACCTAACTGGCTTGGACCATATGTCATCACAGCTGCTTTTGGTACTGGTGCGTATTTACTATCAGATCCTGATGGAGAACAGCTCCCTGATCCCATCAACATTGTGCACCTTAAGAAGTTCTATCCTTGATGCCCGTTCTGTCTGGGGGCACCTTTTGTATATATCTTATTGGTCCTAAAAAAATTCCAAAAAAAAATTCATATATGATGCTGAAAAAATCTTAAAAAGCATAAAAAGTCCTGAAAAAATATAAAAAAATTCAAAAAAATTCAAAAATTCAAAAAAAAATAAAAAAGTGCCTTGGTGAAAACCTAGCAATAGGCGCCTTGGTAGCAAAAAAAATCAAAAAAATGAAAAAATGAAAAAAGATTCCAAGTGGTGAAAACCTGGAAACAGGCGCTACTTGAGGCCTTTGCACCCCTATTTGTTAGCATGCGTCCTTGACACTTAGCCACCTTCCATCATGCCTTGACCTTATTTGGCTTAGTCTGGAATTGGTCTTTGTCTTTGTCTAGGGGGCATAACTGTTCGCATAGGTCCTTTTGGTGCGTTTGTCTCTTGGGGCATTTCACAACAGGTGTTTTTCAACACCACCCCCAACAGTGTTTTTCAACACTACCCTTGCGTCGAGTGTTTCTTAACACTTATCAGATGTCTTACCCAACAGTCTCGCATGATGCGATATTTCCCATTTGCAGATAAGATACTCAGAATTTGACTCTATGACCAACACACACACACTTAAACAATCAACTCGCTGGCGATATGATGACTTTATTTTTCTTTGTGTGCTGTCTATGAGGATTTCTTTGATGAGTGGTCTCTCCCTGAGAAGTTTTCGATGATGCATAGCTAGAAGACTGAGGGAATGAGAACATGTTTTCTTTCTTTATCTACTTGTGGGTATATTTTGTTGATCCTAACTGTCATGAGCATTTATGCTGGTCCTACTTGACACTATGGATTGACAAGGTATTATCCTTGACTGTTTTGTGAGTGCATGCTTTTAGCTATCCTGACTTTCATGTGTCTTGATACAAGCATAATCTCGCCATATCAAACTTAGGTAATCTTACTGCACTAGTCATCTTGACCTATATGTCTTTGATGCCTAGGTAAGATTTCCACATTTCTATCTGACAAAGATCATATTCATATCCACATAGTAATGCTAGTGTGCATTGTATGATCTTACGACGCTACCAATAACGCTCGATGATGATAATTAGATGTCTATAAGCGTTGTGACCTTGCAAGTCAACCACTTTCATAGTAGCTTGCATTTTTAGGGTCATGTTAGTCTAGTCTTGCATCTTGCACATGGAGAGAGCTCTCCTTTTCATCCTACATGGACCTGTTAGTCAACTGCGCTCACCTTCTCTCCTTCTTGATCATGTCTTTCGCTCCTTGTCCTTTTCATCTCGAACCTGTTCCTGTTCATCACAAGGGGTTAATCACATCATCATATCTATATCAAAAATTGTCATTTTCAAGAAACATAAGTCTACATCATACATATGAGAATTAAACATACAACTATGAGAGAGAACATACATAAGCACATACATAAGCATTTTGAGCAAAATGACAAGACAATATACATAAACTGATACATCCATCACAAGTGAGACAAATACACATGATACATCGAACATCCAGTAATCTCATAAATTAATAAATGTCACGATATACAATATGAGATCCCAAAATTTGGATCAAAAGTCTCAAAATATGTCCAAACAACCTAAGACCTAACCCTAAGACTCGCTACCACCCTCGTGAGGAGCTCGTGGTGGTGGAGGAGGCATAGCTCTCCTATCAAATGCCACGTCTGATACCCCTGCCCGCTGAGAGTATGATGGTGCTCTCTCACCCTCTGGGATGGCCTGCAGATATAATCCATGATAGTAAGCAGCCCTCGCTGACTCCCGTCGGAGCTCCAGTGCCTCGGTCTGTGCCATCGCCTCACGGCGTGCTATCTCTGCTCTGAGATCAGCTATCTGCTGATCCCGCTCTGCCCTCAGATCCAGGAGCTGCTGATCTCTCACAGCTATGGTGGTCCGCAACTGCTGTATCTCGGTCTCCCGAGCCTGTATCTGGGCTCTCAAGTCCTCTCCCCCCGCAGGCTGCTCCTGCTGTACCTCTGCCTGCCGGTGAGCTGGTCTCGCCTCCTCCTCAGGAGTGGCTGATCTCTGTCCCCGTGACCGTTTCCGGCCACCTGATCCCGACCCCTCTCCTCTCTCCATCCTCCTCCCTCTCCCCCTCCCGCCATCTCCTCCATCTCCTCCCTCCTCTCCTCCGTCCCCTCCGTCCCCTCTGTCCCCTCCCTCTCCTCCCTCTCCTCCTGGCGCTGGCACCTGAGCATCTGGTACTGTAAATCGAGGGAATGGTACCCTCCGCCGCTCTGCTTTGTAGGCTCCATCAGCCCCTGCGTCTGCCACATCTGGGAAATAATCCCAAGGCTCGCTCCTGATAGCTACTGTCTCTGCGACAGCCTGCTGATAATCCAGCATGGGTAGCCACCCATGTCCCTCCTCATCCCTGGCTCTGGCATAAGTAGTAGTCTCTGTCGAGACTCGCTGCTGCCTCCCGAACTGCCGCCATACCCGACTGATGCAAAACCTCTCTATGATGTCCGCATATCGACCCACCAGTGGTCGACTGCACAGCATATAGCTCAGCTCCTCTGCAGCATCCCCCCAAACCTCCACCTCCCTGTATGGCCTCCATGTGAATGAGGCTATCTCATCCAGAATCCGCCGATAGTAGGTCACATCCCCTGAATGGGCATGTGATATAAACCCAATGTACTTGTAGATGAATGGGTACCTCCTCTCCCTCGGCTGAACCCTGGGGCGCACCACAGCAATGTGCTCCCATGCCCATACCTGTGCCAGGATGGCACCACACGCCCATGTCCGACCGTCCCTGTAGACGATCTCGTGCAGCTCATGATACATCTCTGCCAAGATCGCAGGCCCCCATGCCATCCGTCGAGGCCTGCCTACCAAGTCTATCAGTAGTCTGCCCCATCCGAGCGGGAATCCCTTCTGACTGCGATCAGTCATCAGGATCTGTGAAATAATCGATGCCACAATACATGGCACCGGATAGTCTCGGCCGAAGTCATCAAGCAGTCGCTCCCAGCTGACATGCCTGTCTAGGATGGTCACATCCTGAAACATCTCCTGAATCAATCGGCGCCCCTCAGTGACGTCCTGATCATAGTACACCTGTGACAACAAACAAATCATGTTAGTTTTCATCACATGGAAACATTACATTTATGATTATATCTCAAAACATGATTATACTTACAGGCTCTCCGTGGCATGGAACTCGGAGGATC
The DNA here is from genome assembly GCA_027943335.1 of Chamaecyparis obtusa. Taxonomy (NCBI): domain Eukaryota; kingdom Viridiplantae; phylum Streptophyta; class Pinopsida; order Cupressales; family Cupressaceae; genus Chamaecyparis; species Chamaecyparis obtusa. The sequence goes on from BSBK01008531.1 coordinate 46,840, forward strand.
CTATAGACATCCTCCAGTGTGATGGATGCCTCGCTTGTAGGAAGGTGGAAGGTGTTGTGCTCGCTGTGCCATCTCTCGGCCAGCGCAGTCAACAACCCATGGTCTACTCGGATATAAGGGTACCTCAACAGATACCGGAATCCCATAGCCCTGATATCGGCATTGCCCGGATCATCCAGATCTCGGACACACCGTAACCCAGTCACCTTCGGCGCTCTGATGATGAGCGCCGGAAAAACCTCCTGCAAGCCAAAACCAAACCCGTTGTTAGTACATATTATGATGGATGTCCAAAAAACTCAGTATAAAACATCTTAAAAACGTAACATTGTCTAGACCCATGTCATTTTTGCTCAAAAAATGCATTAAATATCAAAATTTTCAACTAGGTGATATTCTTTTTTGGAGAAGTATCGTGCGATACTTCTCCCTATAGTAGGGCGATAAACCTTATGTCGAGCGATACTTCGCCCGCTATCGCGCGATCTTTCGCCCAGTATCGTGCGATACTGATGCCCAAAGCGTGCGATACTTTTGGGGCACGCGAAGTATCGCGCGATACTTCTCCCCAAAGCGCGCGATACTTCTAAAGTATCGCGCGATATTTCGCACAACCAAAAATTTTAAAATTTAAAATTTGAAAAAAACGTGCTAAAAAAGCTATTAAATGCTAAAAATGGCCAAAAAGCTCGAGTTTTTCGAAAACATACCGGGGCAGGATAGTGTGGTGGCCGGTTATGCAACCGGGCGCGCTCGAATCGATGCCTGTGGACGGGAACTCCTGCTTGCTGAGCCATTTTCTCTCTCTAAAGCTCTGAAATTCTCAAATCACTAAAGGACAAATGATTTTTGAAAATGACATTTTGACCCCTTTTATAGCATTTTGACTTTTTGACCTAATTTTCAAAACACCTCGGAATTGCGCGAAAATTGCACCCCTAGCTAATTTCGACGTCCTGGATCTATTTTCGGACTCGAAATCGAAATTCGAGGTCATCTTCATAGTCAAAATCGCGTTTCAAATTCTTTCCCCCCTCCTGCGCAGTTGGCTGATCTTTTGAGGCCTAATCTTTTAATCTTTGCTGGGGCATCATCATTTCTTCATTTCCATGTCTTCCAAACTTCTAGTCTTTCATTCATATTTATTCCATTCCCTCATTTCTCACGTTTGACTGCATCTTTTCAGTCAGGTTGGGGCATGTTTTATTGCCTAATGGTTAACCTATTTGACCCTTACATTCGATTATGATTTGATCAACCTTATCAATTTTCTGTCTCTCCTCTACTTGATTTCGATTTCGATTCCGAGGGGGCAGTATTTGTGGGATTCTCATCCCTGATTTCCTTGATTCTCTTGATTCAGACATCTTTTGTGAGCTTTTGAGATTCTTATCTCCCATTTTTAGACATTGATTATTGCCTAGCAGCGACGGTGATAGTTTTGTCTAAAGCTTGATTTGCACCTAGCAGCGACGGTGTTGGTCTAAGCTTTTGTTTATGTTTTGTCCGGATGTGATCCTGAATCAACCTCATATCTGAGTTGTTTTGTGATCCCAAATCAATCTCACATTGCAACTTCATTCTTTGACTACATGTGTTCCCAAATCGATCACACATTAGTCAAAGAGGGGCAAATGTATGCACCCTAAAATGGTCGCCTAGACTTTGGGCCCCATTTATTTGATTTATCAACCCTGAATCATTTTGATCAATAATCAATATTTTCAACAATATCAATCTCTTGATCAAATCCTAATTTTGATCATATATTGAATTTTTATCCTATGGGCTAACCATTTATCCTAAGTCTTTATTTGATTAAAAGGAATATTTCCTCCCCTTTTAATTAAATAAAAAAGCCCCACTTTCCTCTTATCCTAAGTTGCACAAATAAAGTATTATTCATATTTTATAAAAAGGGAAAAAGCACTTTTTGTCTCACATGAGGCTCAAAAGTCAACACTTCACTCTCATTGGAGGATGTTTGTGCACATGGATTGCTCCTCTTTCAAGCTCCACCGCTGATTAAGACTTTTTGCCTCTTAATCTCCATGGTCCATTTCACCTCATTTCTTTTAAAAGGAGAGCTCTCTCCTTCATTTGCATATCCTTGTTTTTTTGCTATTGTTATGCTGCAGGTTTTGGAGCTCTCTTTGAAGATACTCAAGCTTTGAAGCCTTGACATTCTTAGTTGCATCTCATAATAGTTTTTGCTTTCATAGTTGCATTCATGGCATTCTTAGTGTAGATTTCTTTTTATGCAATCTCACATAGTCTAAATAGGAAGGATTTGTAATCCATTGCTATTTCCTTTCATAGATTAGATTTCTTTTCAAGCATTGCATTGTTATCATTTAGCTTAGTTTGCACATTCATACTAGTTGCATTTGCATTTCATTTCCATTTGGATTCTTGGAGACATTGGCACTCTTGCCCTTGTCTTCACTTGAATCTCTCATTGTATGGTTGACTAGCAAGGTCACCTTCTTGTAGCTCTAGCTGAGAGCAAAACTCATAGTCCCTTGCAACTCCATGCATAGAGAGCTATGAGCCGCTTTGTGAGGCCTCACTCTTGAGTAACCTTGCATGTAATGGTTCATAGAAGTGCATATTTTAGTGTGTACAATATGCTCATGTATAGTCTCTCTCATAGATGTATGTTTAGTTCTCATGTTATGATATAGATTCATGTTTGTGAAAATAATCTTTTTATGATATAGATATGATGATAAGATTAACCCCTTGTGATGACAAGAAAAAAGATGTGATGTGAAAGACAAGGAGTGAAAGACATGATCAAGAAAAAGTGAAAGGTGAGCGTAGTTGACCGACAAGTCTATGAAAGATGAAAGGAGAGATCTCTCCATATGCAAGATGCAAAACTAAACTAACATGAACCTAAGAATGCAAGCTACTATGAAAAGTGGTTTACTTGCAAGGTTACAAAACCATTAGATTCTAATAATCACCATTGAGCTTTATTGGTAGCATCACAAGATCATATAATATGCACTAGTATGACTATGGGTATATGAATATGATCTGTATCGGATAGATATGTGGGAATCCCACCTAAGCATCAAAGACATGTAGGTCAAGATGACTAGTGCAGTGAGGTTCCCTAAGTTTAGTATAGCAAGATTATGCTCACATCGAGACACGAGAAAGTCAAGATGACTATAAGCATGCACTTGCGGAAAATAGTCAAGGATAATACATTGTAGACCCTAGTGTCAAGTGGAACAAGAATGAATGCTCATGACAGTTAGGATCAACAAAATATACCCACAGGTAGAAAACAAATAAAATATGTCCTCGTGCCCCCAGTCTTCTAGCTAGGCATCATCGAAAACTATTAGGGAGAGAACACTCAGCAAAGAAATCATCATAGACAGCACACAAAGAAATAAAGTCAAGCAAGTCTTAGTGATTCAAGTGTTTAAGTGCATGTGTAGGTCATAGAGTCAAACTTTGAGTATCGCATATGCCAGTGGAAAATATTGTATCATTTTAGACTGCAGGTAGGATATCTGATAAGTGTTGAGAAACACTTGACGCTAGGAAAGTGTTGAAAAACACAGTTGGGGTGGTGTTGAAAAACACTATTTGCAAGGTGTCCTAAAGACTAACGCATCCAAGAGACCAAAGCTAACATAGTTATTCCCCCTAAATAAAGACAAAGACCAATTCCAAACCAAGGCAACAAGGACAAGGCATGATGGAGAAAGGCTAAGTGTTGAGGACGTGTGCTAAGAAATAAAGGTGCAAAGGCCTCAAGTAGTGCCTGTTTATAGGTTTTTACCACTTGACAAATTTTTTGATTTTTTTAATTTTTTTGGTATTTTTGCTACCAAGGCACCTATTTCCAAGTTTTCACGAAGGCACTTTTTCTTTTTCTTTTTTTGAATTTTTTACAATTTTGTGATTTTTTTTTGTATTTTTTTACGATCAATAAATATGTACAAAAGATGCCCCCAAATAAAACAGGCATCATGGATAGAACTTCTTTAGGTGCAAGACATTGATAGGATTAGGGAGCTTCTCTCCCTCCTCAGTAGATAATAAATAAACACCTATCCCAAAAGCAGTAGTAATGATGTAAGGTCCAAGCTAATTAGGTTCAAATTTGGCCTTTTGATCTCTATGTTGTTGATTCTTAGGATTTTCACATAAGACAAGATCTCCCACTTGGAATTCTCTAGGGTGAACCTTTTTGTTGAAATCTTTGGACATACACTTTTGATAGACTCTCATATGGTCAAATGATGCTTGTCATTTCTCATCTAGAAGTTCTAACTCTTGAAGTCTTATGGTGCGGTAGTCTTCATTTGTAACTAGACCTTTGAGGGAAACTCTAAGGGAAGAAATCTCAACCTCTAAAGGTAACACTTCTTTAGCATATAAGTAAGGGAAAAAGGAGTAGCCCCAGTAGGAGTACGAATACTCATTCTATAAGCCCACAAAGCTGGATTTATCTGTAAATACCAATCTCTACCATTCTTATGAATTGTTCTATGTAGGATTTTAAGAGTGGTTTTATTCAAAGCCTTTGCCTAACCATTTCCTTGTAGGAAGTAAATGGAGGACCAATGTTGTTTAATCTTGAATTTTTGGTAGAGTTGTTTAAGGTCCTTTATTTTGAGCTAACCTCCATTGTCAGTGATGATCTCAAAAGGCACTCCATATCGACAGATGATATGGTTCAGGATGAAAAGAGAAACTATCTTGCCTGAGGCAATAGAAAGTGGGACAACTTCTACCCATTTAGTAAAGTAGTTAGTAGTAGTGATGATAAATTTGTGTCCACCTGATGAGTTGGGATGAATCTACCCAATAAGATCAAAGGCCCAACGCTGAAATGGCCAATGAGATATACAAGGAATAAGCTCCTTGCCTTGAGCATGTATCAGGTGACCATGCTTTTGACACTTTTCACATGACTTTGCAAAAACTACTGCATCCATCTGCATGGTAGGCCAATAGTACCCCACCCTAAGAAACTTTCAAGCCATGGCAAGACCATTGGAATGTCCCCCATAGATGCCCTCGTGAATGTCAACTAACGCTTGATCAGATTCCTCCTTTTCTAAGCATCTAAGAAGTGTCCCATCTAGACCCCTCCTATACAAATCACCAGAGATAAGGGAATGGTGAGAGGTATTTCAGGTAAGGTTTCTTTGTTAAGAGTGGTTAAAGGTATCAGGGATAATGCCATCACAAAGGTATGAGTAAATGGCACCATAACGGGATGAGTCATGACCAATAAGGGCACAAATGACATGGCTTTCTTGGGAGTCATAGATAGGATAATGTAGGTCTTCCACCAAGAATTCAAATATGGATTCATGCTGCTCTAACTGGAGGAGTGAAGCAAGTGTAGCCATAGCATCAGCTACTTTGTTTTCTGCTATAGGGATTTGCTGAAATGTGACAAATGTGAAATACCATCTCAATGAATCAACCATTTTCTTGTAAGGTACTAGTTTCTCATCTTTTGTTTGATATTCTTCATTAACTTGGTTGATTATCAACTGTGAATCCCCACGGATGTGTAACTCTATGATTCTCAATTCTATGGCCATCTTAAGTCCATTTGTCAAAGCTTCATACTTAGCAATGTTATTTGTACATGGGAATAATAACTTGTAAGACTTAGGAATCATGTACCCATGAGGAGAAACAAACAACAGACCAGCTCCTGAGCCATTTTGCATAAAAGATCCATCAAAGAACATGTTCCATGTTCTCTCAGTCATGTACATGAGGTGCTCATTTGGAAAGGCAACTTGAATAGGTGCACTATCTTGAATTGGAAAATCAACCAATTGATCTGCTATGGCTTGTCCTTTTATAGCTTTATGCTCAACGTACTCTATGTCAAATTCTGAAAGAATCATCATCCATTTAGCAAGTCTACCTATGAGGGAAGCCTTACCGAGCAAATACTTGAGAGGATCAATTTTTTGCTATGAGTTGTATTGTGTGTGCAAGCATGTAATGTCACAACTTTTGGGAAGCAAACACCACTGCAAGGCAAGCCTTCTGAATACTGGTGTAATTAACCTCATATGAAACAAGAGTACGACTGATGTAATATATGGCTCTTTCTTTCCCATGTTCATCAAGTTGAGCTAGTAATGCCCCCAAGGAAGATTTTGTTGCTGAAACATATAGAATGAGTGGTTTTCCTGGGATAGGAGGCATTAAAATAGGAGGATTTGCCAAGTATTGCTTGATTTGGTCCGTGCTCTTTTGACAATCCTCATTCCAAATACATTTAACTCCCTTATGCAAGTTCTTATTGAGAGGTTGAGCTCTATCTACCAGTTGTGAAATGAACCTCCTTATAGATTGAAGATGTCCTTGAAGACTCCTCATTTGAGTAATATTTTTAGGAGGCGGCATATCCATGATTGATTCAACTTTTTCAAGGTCTACCTTTATTCCCTTTGCTGAAATAATGAACCCTAGAAGTTTTCCAGAGGTGACATCAAATGCACACTTTTTAGGATTTAATCTTAATTGAAATTGTTCCATTCGATCTAGAATGAATTCTAAATCACCTAAGTTTTCCACAGTGGGTGCCAAAAATGTACACTTTTTTTTATTTAATCTTAATAGAAATTGTTCCATGTGATCTAGAATGACTTCCAAATCACCTAAGTGTGTGTCCCTTTTCTTAGATTTGGCCAAGGTGTCATCCACATAATCTTCCATGTTCTTATGCATCATGTCATGAAAGCTAGTTGTCATAGCTCGTTGATAGGTGGCTCCTACATTTTTTAATCCAAAAGGCATAATGTTCCAGCAATAGGTACCCCATGCACAAGTGAATGTAGTCTTTTCTTGGTCTTCAAGAGCTATCTTGATCTGATTATATCCAAAAAAACCATCCATCAAGGAATAGATCTCATAACTCACAGTCATGTCCACTATCATGTCTATATTTGGGAGTGGAAAATCATCCTTTGGGCATGCTCTATTGAGATCTCTAAAGTCTGTGCAGATGCGAATGGATTTTTCATGTTTGGAAACTGGTACAATATTGGATATCCATTTAGCATAATCAATAGCCCTTATGAATCCTATGCTAAGGAGTTTTTCTAATTCTACTTTGACTAAAAGAGCTATGTGAGGATGCATTTTTCTCAATTTTTGTTTGACTGGTTTCACACCTAGAGCTATGGACAAGTGATGCATAATGAGATTAGTGTCCAACCTTGGTATATCTGAATAAGTCCAAGTGAAATTAATCTTCTTTCTCTATAAGAACTTGGTGTATGCCTCCCTTTCTTGTGTTGACAAGGACTAAGCCAAGTTTACTATCTACAGAGCCTCATTAGTACCCAAGTTGACTACTTGTGTTGGCTCAACAAGCACTAAAGATCTATCTTGAAAGTAACTTGGGAGATGATCAAGTACCTCATCCTTAGAAACCTCAGAGAGGTTTTCACCCTTGGATACGTCATTTAGTTTTACTATTTTTGGTTCTAACACTGCCACACAGTGGTTTTTGCCATCATAACTCTTATTCTTTTTTTCTTTTCTTTTTATTTTATGACTGAGGTACTTGATGTCTGGCTCTGTCATGCTGGTAGTCGGTTCACTGGTGGAAGAGACTACGAGTTTGATTGCATTTAGGTAACAAGTTATTTCATAGTCATTCTGGAATGTCAAGAGCTCAAGCTCTTGATAATGTTGGGACCAATCAATGAGGTGAGGATTAGCAAGAGGTAAGTCAATGGTAGGTTCAAGGTTGTGAATGAGGATAGATTATCTCTAGTGATCGAAGAGTCAGAGTCTGTCGAGTATCCTTCTAAGTTACCCAAATTAGGATTCATCCTACCTAGCAAAGAATCATCCACTAAAGTGACCTATGGGTTCAAATCCTCAAATCCTACATGTGACTTGTTAGCTACCTCAGGATGAGAACTATAAGTATGGATGATGTCAACATTCATGTTGACTATGGAAGAATCAGAGAGAGACTCCCATTAATACTCATGTGAATCTGTATCTGAATCCCGACTGGGATGTTTACACCATGCATGTTTACGATGTTTAGATGTGGAGGCTCTAATGTCACCAAGGGTAACACCTTCTCAAACACCATTCATGTATTGATGTTCTTGGATAGGATCTTCAACAACAGATTCTTCCTGTTCTAGGCTTGAAACTACCGCATGAACAATTGGATTGTCTGAATCTCCCCAAAGGAGATTAGTGGAAGGGACCCAATCTTCACATAGATCTTGTTGATTTGTCAAATTTGGCATGTATTTTGGCTCATCTTCACTATTTGACTCATCAGGGATATGAGTACTTTTCTTGTCATGATTTTCAATTCCTAGGCCAACCGTCTTCTTAGACCTGCGTCCAAAAAGAGCATGATCGAGAGGTTCAACTCTAGCATCCAATTTGTGGCTAAGAGGGCCATGTTTTGGATAGCCCATATTTTTGACAAAAGTATACCCTCTTCCATAAACCTTAGGAGAGGGAGAGAAGTTTTCATTATGCATGTATTTATATTCTCTATAAATCCAGTCCTTAACAACCACCTCTTCTTTCTCATCTTGGATAAGGACCGAGTACTCTACAAATGTGCCAAACAAGGTCATGGCTGAAGAGGAGGGTTTCATCTCTTGTGAAGGCTTTCCATAAGACCTAGTTGAAATTGGTAGCTTTGTAAAGGATTTGAGTTGATACCCCCCCATACCAAGGTCCATTGACTTGAACTTATCTTTGCACTGTGCTAGAGTTGCATTGAAATCCTCTTCTTCTTTGTTGATGGGAACATGAGTCCCTATTGAAATGGAGTTGACAGATAATGTGCTATCCCCAGGCATACAAATTTATACTCCATTATAGGGGAACTTAACACACTGATGGTAGGTGGATGGCACTGCCTACATTTCATGAATCCACGGTCTACCAAGTAAGATGTTGTATGCTAGAGGACCAACATCAATAATTTGAAACAAAATATCTTTCTCAATAGGGCCAATCCTAACAAGAAGGAAAACAAACCCCTTGGAACTTCTTTCTACCTCATCATAGGCTTTTATGGTAATCTTCTTTCTAGCATCTATAACTTCCTTTGAATAACCCAATGTTTTAAAAAGACTTAAGGAACAAATATTGAACCCAACACCCCCATCTATCAACACACGCCTGACATGAGTTTTATAGATCATGACTTCAATGTGAAGGGAAAGATTATGTGGGTGGCTCAAAGCTTTATCATCATCTTCTGAAAAAGTGAGGTAATGTGGGCTAGCAATTGTATGCACCCTAAAATGGTCGCCTAGACTTTGGGCCCCCATTCATCAATTTATCAAACCCCTGAATCAATATTTTCAAAAATCAATATTTTTCAAATTATATCAATTTCCTTGATCAAATCCTAATTTTATCATTTATTCAATTTTATTCTATGGGCTAACCATTTTATCCTAAGTCTTTATTTATTTAAAAGGAATTCCCTGCCCTTTTATTAAATAAAAAGCCCCCACTTTTCCTCTTATCCTAAGTTGCACAAATAAAGCATTATTCTTATTTTATAAAAAGAAGAAAAGACCTTTTTGTCTCATATGGGACACAAAATTCAACTCTTATTTTCTCATTGGAGGAGATTTGTGCACATGGATTGCTCCTCTTTCAAGCTCCACCCTTGATTAAATCTTTTGCCTCTTAATCTCCATGGTCCATTCCTTTTCAATTCCTTTAAAAGGAGAGCTCTTTTCTCATTCTAGGATCCCAACTTTTGAATACTAATCTTATGCTATAGGATTTCTTGGTGACTTTGGAGCTTTGGAGATCTTCTTGCATTCTAGCTTTCATTCTTGCATCATGGCTTCATGTTTATGCTTTCTTAGCTTAGATTTCCTTTATGCTTTAGATTAGCTCACATAGATTAATTAGTAAGGCTTGTAGTACTTTCATTTCCATAGCTTACTTGCATCTTCATTCTTACCATAGTTGCATTGCATTTCCATTGTTGATTCTTGAGGATATTAGCATTCTTGCCCTTGTCTCTTTGAATCTCATGGTTTACTAGCAAGGTTGCATGCTTCAATAGCTCTAGCTAAGAGCACTATACACATCCTTGTGACTCCATTCCTGCGGAGCTCTAGGTTGCTTTCTCAAGGTTTCCAATCCATGGATTCTCTTGGAAGTAATGACTTAGAGAAGTGCATAATTTGAGTGTACATTTTTGGCGCCCACTGTGGGGCAAAACACTCTTGTTTTGTCCTTCTTTTTATGCATTTCCATAAATTTTTTGTCATAATTTTTGCTTGCTATTTCGATTCTCTATTTTTCTGACAGATTATCATGCGATAGTTTTCCAGTCTCGTGCGATATTTTATTACATACCCATGCAATACTTTTAAAGTAAAAGTATCATTTGATTATACATGATTCTGTCACACTAGTGTTTTATATTCTGTCACATGCAGGTGGCGTGAAATATTGTACAGAGAGAAAGTATCCCAGCAGTATACTGAGAAGTATCATACAATTCTTTCTCTGATAGAACTATCGCCCAAGCCTAGAAGTGAGTGATTTTGGTCATTTCTTTACAAGATTTGATTTGTTTGCTTCGGATTTCTGATTTGTTGTGGTAGAACAGAGGTTTACTTGCATAATTATTTGATTTTTGATGTGCTAACCATTGTGGGGCTAACAAGTTGTGCTTGTAGGTGCCTTCATTTCTTGAAATATTTGCTCAAAAGAATGCATGGCAAAGCTCCAAATGCACAAGGCCTACTAATCATTTTTGCAGGGCTGCCCAAAGCATAAAAACAAATCAAGTGCTTGTTTATTGCTTTCATTTTAAGTGCAACATATACTAGTTGTTTCTTTTCATAGGCACTTAATATCTTGTTGTAGGAATCTTTTGGTGGTAGGAGAGTATGCTCTTCACCCTTGTGGTGAAACATAAATCTTGACCCATCTTTGGATTTTGCAAGTAAGAGGGTAATTGAACCTTTGCTTGGTGTGTTTGGGAGAAATTTTTGAGCTAGGAGAGTATGCTCTTCACCCTTGAGGTGAACCAGAAATCTTGAAACTCAAAGGTTGATCCACTCTTTGTTTAGTTTTAGAATCCTTTAGCGGCCTACTCTTGAGCAATGAAGAGGAATGACCCAGGTGGGGACAAGCTTATAGCCATCTATTCTGACCCACTATAAACTCAAGGCTATCAAGGACACAAAACCTTGGTAGACGTAGTACTTGTCTTCACTTGGTGTGAGTACTTGTGGGATTGTGACCATGAGGAAAATGCTAGGCAAGAATGCTTAAGGTACTCTTGTGTCCGTGAGGGCCGTTACTTGCTGCAAGGTAAGGAGTCCCTTTGGGGAGCAAGAGGGGTATTACGAATGGAAGCCCTTACTAAGAACCATAGATAGAAGTCACCCTATTTTTCCGCTTAGCTTCTTGGTGCAAGGATTGATCCTAGTGGACTAACCCAAATCACCCCAAGATTACTCACCATCTATGTTCCTTTGGTTGTGTCATTGACACTTCCATGACAAAGCCAATATCTATTGTGGGAAACCACTTTGTGTGAGGCAATGGGACATTAAGTGTGGGCCAAGTTGTTAAGTATTGAGCCTTTATCTTTTTAGGCTGGTAAGTGCTTGAAGTGTTCTCACTATGATCTACAAATGTAAACGTTCTCAAACATCAAACATCACGGTAGCATTCATAGGACCTTTTTTTGCTTTGATATCACAAGTGCTTGTCTTAGCAAGGTTGCTTTTGCCCTTGTGCAAGTGTCTTATGACATGTTTGATCACCTACTATTTGCAAACTTCTCTGATTACTACTAGTACTATGTTTGAAATCAAAAAATCCAACCATCAGATTGCAACTTTGGTTGAATTACCCTCAAAAACTAAAATTTAAACACTTACTAGTCAAGAGTTGTAGGATCTTGAAATATCATTGCACACTGTTCTGAGTTTTTATCGTGCGATACTTCATTGCTGCACAACTATCGCACAACTTGCCTAGATTTTATCGCATAGGCTACCTGGAAACTGTCGCATAACCTCTATAAGAAATATCACCTGGCCAAATTGTATCATCTCAGTATTCTATGAACTATTGCATAGAGTCTTTTTATTGTCTGTCTGATTTATGCCATTTTCAATCTTTCTTTGGTTGATCTAGATTTTAGTAGGTGTCCTACCTTGTAGCTAGAAGCTTGTTTGTACCTTGGGTTCCTGTGTTTTGACCCCTTGAGTTAGTATTCTTTGATTTCGCAAGTGATCTTGGTTGGAATCAGTAAGTTAGAAGTCATCCTTGTTGAAAAAGTAAACCTTAGATTCTTTGGTAACACACTTGGAGAGTCTTAGTAGTCTCTTGTCCAATTCACTTCCATCAAAAAAATCAATTTCAATTATATAATTTGGGTAAATCCATCCTCCTGATCCATGTGTGTTAGGATACTTATCCTTTTATTATACACCTCTGTGGCAGTGTTGGTTTACACCTTTTGCAATTTTCTATCTTACCATCTCTTTTTGGACAATTGAAGACTTTCACTATCCTAGTTTGTAACGACATTTCATAGGGTCATCTTATCACCAAGGGTATTTTTTCTTTCATGTTAGTTACGACAAGGTACCATGTTAGTCAAGGAAAATGACCTCAAGTTGTCTTTGACCAATTACCCTTAGTCCAAACTCGTCAAAAGTGAAAGGGAAAAGAGTGCCTCTTTGATCAATCACCTAGAAGTGAGTCTGAAGCTTGGTTTGACCCAAAGAGCAATCCTAGTGAGTTGAGTACCTCTTTAGCACCTTCTCAATCAGATATGGACATGAGTTACACCATGACTAGGAAGGAGAGAGAAGCGATGGATCAAAATCTTGATGAAATTTTTCAGAGACAGGGATAACATGATATTTGGTGATGACAATCAACCGGAATCACCCCCTATCAAAACAAGATATTTAGATGCCCATCAGAGAACTGAAAGGTATACAAGATGAGCTCACCAAGATGAACAGTCACAACATGAAGACCAAAACAAAAAATCTTGTGATGCTCATGTAAATGCAGCATTTACTAACAACTTGTTCAAACATTTGAGGCCCAACTCTCCTCTCAAAACAACCTCAAGGTATGCAAATGAAAGGCTTAAAAGGATTGAATGTGAAAAGAAAGCCTTTTTGGATGAATAAGCCGCTAAAGAAGAAAGGTTTAGACTCCTAGAGGTGGAGCAACAAGCCTTGTTAGAATTGAAAAGAAAAGCATTTCAAGAAGAACAAGATAGGCTTTTAGCCCAACAACTCAATGACCAATTCAACAACAGGGGTACCAACAGTGGAAACAACTCTCCACCATCTACTCCCTCAGGAACCCCAAGAAGCAGAAAGTGGTTAAGAACCCCTTCAAGATCTCCTAGTCCTAGAGGAAGAAGTACTTCACAACATAGGAGACAAACACCTCCTAGGAACTCGAGACAACCCTCCTAATGAGCTCATCATGGCTCTCAACATGGAGGAAGTAGTGCAAGTTTTGATGATCAAGAATTTATGAGGATGCAACAATAGCCACTATTCCAACAATATGTGGAGAAGTATCTAGATCAAAACAAGGATAAGTTCCTAGAGAGCTTGATCAACAAGGGTGCTAGAGTCCCTTACAAATTTGATGTAGATAGAAAAATCAAGAAACAAGGTCATCCCAAGAAGAGGAGATCAAACAACTCAAGCGTATGATGGAAAAGGTGTTGGCACCTAAAAGTTCCTTTTCACTTGACTCAATCTATCCTAATCCTTTCAAAAAAAGTGTGAGTATGAAGGATTTTCATAGAAAATTTGAAATTTCTCAATATGACAAGTATGACGGCAATGGCAACCCACATGATCATGTGCGTCAGTTCTACATCATGAGTTTTGAGTTTCACCAAGATGACTCCTATCTTATGAGATTGTTTCCCAGGAGTCGCAAGGGCCAAGCCATGGAGTGGTTTACCAACATAACCCCTCCCATAAAAACTTTCAAAGAACTTGTCCACAGATTTGTTCAACATTTTGCATACAACTTGTCAAGATCAGTCACTATGTTAGACTTGTGCAATTTGAAGTAGAACCAAGGGGAATCCTTTGTTACCTTCTTACAAAGATGGAGATGACTATGCTCTCGCTATTCTAGGACTATTCCTGAGCATGAAAGGATTGATATCATTGTTAGCAATTTGGTGCCTGAAATGTGGTATGAGGTTCGGAAGATGGTCTTTGATTCCTTCGACACTATGGTCAAAACCGCATGTTGAATTGAGGATGTCTTGAAAGAGCAAGGGATTTTGACCAAACATAACAATAACAACAACGGTCAAAATACTAACAACTCTAATAAGGACAAAGGCAAGAACTTGCACTGGAATAAGAACAAACAAGTAGTCAACAATGAAGTTGTGGACTCTTCTCAACCCAAGGATCAAGGAGTCCTTCATTTGTCTAGTGTAGTTCAAGCTATGAACCTCAACACATCCTCCAACCAATAAGAGCATAAACCAAAGTATTAGGATAAGCCTAAAAAGGAGAGGTGACAATTTTCTAAACTTGGTGACTTGTATGAGGATGTTTTCAAGATGCTCATTTCCAATAACCTTGCACAACCACAAGATCCATCAATTTTTTTCATACCTGACATTAAGCCACATTGGTGGAATGAAAAAGCTTTCTACAAATTCCACAATGGCATTGGACATGACATCGAACATTGCTAGAAACTTAAGCACATTATTTAGGATCTTATTAAGAGTGGAAAACTTTAGATTGATGGGTTGAACACCAATGCAGACCGTAAGGCATTCAAGGAGCCTTTGCCTAAATATGAGAAGGGGGAAACCTCTAAACCTAAGAATGGCAAGGCTGAAATCAACTATACCTACACAGCTGTAGAAAACGTGGTCAATATGCTTGAGGTTGTGGAGGAAAATGTCAATATGATGAGGGACAAGGATCCTTATGGTTATGATGTGGGCTCTCCTCCTATATTTGATGAAGAACCTATGGTGGTGCTTAGGGGTCCTCACTCTCAAAGGTCATCCCAAGCTCTTAACCTTGTTACAAGAAGTCAAAGTCAAGGTCCTATGGTTATTAGAGGTCCTAGTTCCAACCAATCCAGTAGACCCAAGAAAATGACATCCAAAAATGTCACCACCAAATCAATTGTGAGTCCTTAGCTGAATTATAACCTTGTTGATCAACTACAAAGAATGCCAGCTCAAATTTCAATCTTTGAGCTTTTAGAATTGTCTCCAAGACATAAACAAATCCTTGAGGAAGCTTTGCGTACAACAAATGTTCCTAACAACATAGATGTTGACCACTTCTTCAGAACATGGTTAACCACCTTGCTATCCCTCATTACCTAAACTTCTCAGAAGAAGATGATAAATATTTGATCCATCCACATAATCTTTCCCTTTATATTGAAGTCATGATTCACAAGACCCATGTTAGGCATGTGTTGATTGATGGGGGTGCTAGGCTCAACATTTGTTCAAGTCTGTTGAAGATAATAGGTTATTCTAAGCAAGTTATTGATACCCAAAAGAAAATTACCATGAAAGCCTATGATGAGGTAGAGAGAAGTTCTAAAGGGTTGGTCGTCCTTCCTGTCAGGATTGGCCCTATTGAAAAGGACATTTTGTTCCAAATTGTTGATGTTGGTCCTCTAGCATATAATATCCTACTTAGTAGACCATGGATCCATGACATGCAAGCAGTGCCATCTACCTACCACCAATGTGTTAAGTTCCCCTACAATGGAGTAGAAGTCTGTATACCCGGGGATAGCACATTATCTGTAAATGCAATTTCAGCAGGGACTCATGTTCCTCTCAATAGGGAAGTAGAGGATTTTGATGCAAATCTAACACAATGCAAGAATAAGTTCAAGTCCATAGACCTTGGTATGGGGGGGTATCAACTTGACTCCTTTACAAAACTACCAGTCTCACCTAGATCTTATGGAAAACCTTCACAAGAGATGCAACCTTCATCTTCAGCCATGAATTTGTTTGGTACATTTGTGGAGTCCTCAGTGCCTATCCAGGATGAAAAATAAGAGGTGGCTATCAAGGACTGGATCTATAGAGAAGACAAATACATGCACAATGAGAACTTCTCTCCCTCTCCTAAGACATATGGAAGAGGGTACACTCTTGTCAAAAGTATGGGCTATCCAAGTCATGGTCCTCTTAGTCATAGATTAGATGCTAGAGCTAAACCACTTGATCATGCTTTTTTTGGCCGCAGGTCTAAAAAAATGGTTGGCCTAGGTTTCAAAAATCAGAACAAGAACCCTGTTCCTATCCTTGGTGAGACGGATAGTGAGGATGAAAAAAATTATATGCCCAATTTGAAAAATCAACAGGACATGTGTGAAGGTTGGGTCCCTTAAACCAATCTCCTTTGGGGAGATTCAGATACCCCAGTTGCCCATCCAACAGTTTCAGGCCTAGAACAAGAAGAATCCGCTATTGAAGATCATGTTCAAGATCCTATTCAATACATGAATCACATTCAAGAAGGTGTTACCCTTGGTGATATTAGAGCTTCCACATCCAGACATTGTAAACATGCTTGGTGTAAACATCCCAGTCAGGATTTAGATATAGACTCACATGAGTATGAATGGGAATCTCTCTCTGATTCTTCTACAATTGACATGGATGTTGATGTTGTCCATACTTATAGTTCCCAACCTAAGTGACTGGTTAGAATAATATCCTAGTAATTCAAGGATTGGACATCCTTTAACAATGATTCATTTCTAAAAATCATCATGTATCTACTTAGAACATTATGCTAGACTTCATTAAATGTATCAATCTAGGAACGTGAACTTGAGATGATGGCTACAAGGTGTATGCTTTAGTTCTTCTCAATAGTCATCACTACTAAAGTAAAATCTATTGCTACAGGATATTTATACTAGAAACTGAAACTACAGACTAACTCTCATCTTGAAGGAAAAACTTAACAGTAAATAGATAATGCTTGAGAAGTAAACCTATGCTGTAGGAAACAGTAAATGGTTCTGCTACCAGTGGCTGCAGGAGCAATAGTACTTAACAACTTCAAAGAAACTTAACTGAATCCTAATTAAGCATGAACAAGGAATTCATCTCCCATGTGGGCCCCCACGGAAGTATGAATGAATTATAACTCAGGGATTGAAATGAAGAACTATCATATATTCATTCAACAAAACATAGATACAATATAGGATATCAAAGTATTTTACTCTATTGCTGGATTATAGTATGAATTCCTCAAAACATCTAACTAGCCTGGAATCATAAGTTCTAGCTTATTTAAAAGCAACTAAGAAAAATAGAACTCCTACAAACTAGGTCCTTCATTACATAGCATAACAACTTCAGTTACAGGAACAACAACATCATTTATGCAAGAAGATAAGCCATATTTAGTGCTTCAAGAATATAGGAACACTTGGTAACTAGATTGACTTGGATTGAATTAGCAACCGCAAAGTTATGGAAGGAGTGGAGCTATGATGAACTCTGAAATAGTTATCCACCTTAAAAGATCCACTCATCCTTGAGTCCGCGCTCCTTGCTGACTTATTCTTCATGCAAAAGGTTAACATAACAAAATCCACAACAAAAATCCAAGGCAGAGATTATACTAAGTTTTCCTATTTTAACGTAGCCTTGTCATACGGCTGTAGGAGATCTACCCATTAAAGCTAGAGAAGAAGGATACCAGATTTTATCATAACATTCATTAATCTATATATATATATATTCAGTCTTGTCCTTAAGTTTCATAAGTATCAAATATACATATAGCTAAAGCTTAGAAACATAAAAGACTGTATAATGTTTATGAAAAACCATAAGATATTCAAGTATAAACTTAGAAAATCACAAACAAAACATTCCATAAACTTGACTCATCAATCCCCCTAGCTTAGCTATTTTCTGGTCCTACAGCAAATAAATTCTTCAACCTGGCTATCAATCTATAGTCAACAGTTGTTCTCTGTCCAGTACCTCCCTCTACACAACTCCAATAGAATCCTTTTGTTTCCCTGTGTTTCTTCCATCTGTCCTTTTCCCTCCGCATATCAAAACTATCCAGATTTTCTAAGTTTGCAAGTAAAAAAGACATTAGTAATGGAGGTTGAAAGGTTAGTGGAATCCATAAACTTTCTCTCTCTCTCTCTCTTCCCAATGAAATGTACCAAGGGGCACGCTAGGTTCCATAGAAAAATTGAGAGGTGAATGTGGTTCTCTATTTCTAATCTCCCTAGATAAACTATTCCAGCACCACTGAATGGCATTTCTAGCCTCAGGTAGTTCAAAATCTATCATCTGCTCATATGCATTAAATGCTTCATTTCTCATTGGATAAATGATCTTGCTACCTAAGTCAGAGGGGGCTATCCTTAACCAATTATAGTAGTAAGTTTGAGTATCTTTGGCTTCAAGCCTTAGAAACAAGGGAATGTCTGACTCCAAATCCCTATACACCTTAGCTTGAGTGTCCCAACTAATTTCATTCTATACCTTGGACATGAGGGCTCTGAGTTGAATATCCCCAACATAAAGCAAGGGATTCCAAACTTGGTCATTAGGGACTGCTAGGTTGTGGAGATAAAATTCACATAATATATTTTCAATGGTTGCAGGAGAATTATGGAAAGCTTGAGAAAATTGGGTAGGCTCTTGTAATGAGGAAGACCTATCCTGCATAATACAGGTCATTTGATAGTTTAACAATTGTTCCTTAAGAAACAAGGCATAGACAGGTGATGGGGATCTAC
Source organism: Chamaecyparis obtusa (assembly GCA_027943335.1). NCBI lineage: Eukaryota > Viridiplantae > Streptophyta > Pinopsida > Cupressales > Cupressaceae > Chamaecyparis > Chamaecyparis obtusa. The sequence goes on from BSBK01008531.1 coordinate 65,653, forward strand.
AACCCATCAGGTCAGGAATTAAAGATGTAATTTTGTCAAGTTTCACACTTAATTGTTCTATCTTTTCCTCCTGAACAAGTGTTTCCTAATAATGAAGGTCTACTACCCTATTTAGTTCTTTCTGTTGCTATTTCCACTACTCTCTCTTAGAATTTAATTGCTTAGACAATTGGAAGATAACAGATAATAAAGATGTTGAACTAGATTGATCTGTTATTGAACTAGGGCAAGAATTGTTTGCTACTAGAGGAACATATGACTTACCATTGTTAGCACTTGTCCTCTTCAAAGGATTTGTCCAAATGATCATAGCCCTCTCGGTGTTAGAGCATTGTTGAGCCACTAAAGCTAATGTATCTAACCCTTCATTCAAAATTTGATCTACAACCTTATTGACAAGGTCTATATCAATATCTGGATTTTCTTCATAGGGATCCCTTTCTACTATAGGAGATTCTATTATAGGAGAGAATGTTGTTTCATCTGCTTCCCTGATGTAACTATCAGAGTCATCACTTTTTGAATCATCTTCCTGAAGATTCCCAGAGGTTCATCCTCTCCTTTGAAACACATAAGCTTGCTCTTCTGAGTTGGAGTCATCTCTGATTATAATGACTTCTACATTTACTAGCTTATCAGGAACTTGCTCTGTTCTAACATCAGGACATTCCTCAAATGTGTCCTGTTCAATAATCTCAATCCATTGTTCTTCCTACTGAGAAGTTTTAGGCTGTAATTCAACCTCTTGCTAAATGTTTTCATCCTCTTCTTTCCTCTTCCCAGAATCTTGTGTTACATTTGGCTCATTAACTAGAATCTCCTTAGTTGTTTTTGACCTCTTCCTAGCACTTCTCCTTAATGGAGTTTCCTTCTTCTTTTCTAGAGCTTTTCTTTTCCTAGACATGCTCGTGGCTATAGGAGATGCCTTAGCCTACCGACTAGTACTAGGGTTAATTTTCTTTTTCTTATCCTTTGGGGAAACCATTTCTACTATAGGAGCAACTTCAACCTTTTCTGTAGGAGTCTCCAATTCCTCTTCATGAGTTGAAGTAGAGGAATTAGTGGAATTAGGGGAATTAGGGGTCCTAACCCTAGATTTCCTGTTTGGACAAAGAACACTATCCAATTTCAATTAAAATTTTCCTAACCCCTTCAGCAGTTTTAACCCTTTGTCCCACTCTACGCCCAATTGGTTCAGGGGTAGGCTCCTTAAACCCATGCATCAGAAATTCCTCCCAGGAAATATCTGACTGCTCCCTTAAGGATCTTTCCACTATCAACTTGATTAGACAGTGGTGAGAGATAGAATTTTGTTTACCCTCTTGGACTAGAACGACTTGTTTTGACAAAATACCAAACACAAAACTAGGGACATTGATAGGCCTATTATCATGTTTCAAACAACTCAAGAATTTAAAGTGAATAGCATGTAGGAATGAGTGCCTCCCTTCATAGGTGAAATACCTAATGATATAAACCACACATTATTTAAACAGCTCAGGAAGAGATAGTTGAAATGTACCTTGTTTCCTATCAACTTCAAGTGGCGGGTCTATGTGAAGAGTGAATTGAGCTCTAGAAGTAGCTGGGTCAAGATTCTCTACAAATTCCTCACCCTCCAGTGGTAATCCCATGACCTTTGCCAAAAATGACTGAAAAAATGGCACCTTTAGTCCTTTAACTATAGCCACTCCATCTTTTAAGGAGTTAAGAAACTGAAGTACAACCTCTTCATCCCAGCTAGTTAGTTTCTGGACATAATCTATCCAACCCCTTGCCTAGAAATATGGACTATAATTCTGATCTTCAAGTAAAACACCATGCATAGTAGGCTCCCTTTGGATGAGGTCACCACCCATCGTCTTGTTTTTGAGATAGCCAAACAGATTTGTAGGAGATAAAATAGACAACCGGTATTTTAAACAAGAAAGCTTGAAAAGGTAGGTTGCAGGATGATTCAAATTTGGAAATTTCTAGCAAAGTAGCTCGAGAAATGAGCTTATGAGTAACATAAATGCAAATTACCATATTATCATTTCATAATTACTCATAAGTACTCTCCATAGAACTCGTGCTCAACATAACTTGCCACCTTAGTTTTATAAGTACGAAAGATAACACGCAACATAATGATTTTCAAAAGTGTCTAATCATGGCAGAAAAATACAAGTATGATAGGAGAAAGGAATAAATATAAATATTGCATAAACATAATGACAAAAAAAACTAATAAACTTCCCCCCAGCTAAATATTGCAAGTGGGCCCTCACTTGCAGTAATGACAAGGCATACGATAAAATAAGAGGAAAACAAATTAAAATCACATACCTTGAAATGTGTGCTAACCTGAAGTGCTGGTGAGGTGGCAGTTGTTATGATCCATGAATGAAAGAAAATATGAGGTGGATGGATGATAGACTAGAAATGAAGCGAAAATTTATTATGGAGAAGTGACTTTCGTTAAGAAAGTATTTATTATGAAGGTGAAAAGATATTTTTAGAGCGAGGAAGGCAAATGAGCAAAAAGCTCATTATGAGTGGCTGTAGGAAGTGTGTCACCAACAAAAAAAGAGAATTGCTGTAGGAACTCATCCTTGCTCTGGGGCTTGTGATACAACTTCAACCTGTGACCATTGACCAGCAGTTTGAAACGTACTAGATCAACTATGGAGAGCTGAACCGTGCCATTTGGAAAGACTACAATTATCTCATATGGTCCAAGCCATCAGGTTTGGAATTTCCCTAGGTTATGCTAGTACCGAGAATCATATAGGAGTACCCAGTCTCCAACTGAAAACACTTTGTCCTTGACAAACTTGTCATGCCATTGCTTGCGTTGATTTTGTATCAATTCAGTGTTATGCAGGGCAGATTTTCTCCACTCATCAAGGCCATTCAAACTCAGAATCCTATCTTGCTGTGCTGTAGTGAGATCCATTCCAAGATCAAGAGCTGTCCTAAGTGTCTTATGTTTGAATTCAATAGGCATGACTGCATAGAAACCATATACAAGCTCAAATTGTGTGAAATTGGTTGTAGACTTCCATGTACTTCGGTATGCCCAAAGTGCTTCAGGAAGTCAGATAGCCCAATCTTTCTTATGAATGGCTACTATTTTAGTGAGAATAAATTCCAACTCCTGATTGGTAACTTCCACCTGCCCATTAGCTTAGGGGTGATAGGGTGAAGACTTACCATGCCTGATGTTATATTCCTCCATCGGAGCAACAATCAAATTGGAAGTAAACTGAGGACCTTGATCAAATTGAATCTCCCTTGGTACTCCAAATCTGGTGAAGATGAATTCATAAAGGAACTTTGCAACATTTTTATCCTGAGGGTGCTTCATAGGTTTAGCCTCAGCCCATTTTGTAACATAGTCAATGCAAACAAGGATATAAGATTTACCTTGGGAAGAGGGCTCAATAGGACCAACAAAGTCAATCCCCATTTGTCAAAGGGTGTGACAACTACCTGTGGCTACAAGGGCATTTCATCTATCTTTGTAGGCCATCCCATGTGTTGGCATTTGTCACACTTTTTGGTGTACTGAGCAGCATCCTTGTGGAGACTAGGCCAATAATAACCTGTAGTCAAAATTTTCAATGCTATTCTTTTGGCAGCAAAATGTCCACCGCAAGGTTCATCATGACATGCTTTGAGGATATCATAGGTTTCATCCTCTCGAATGCATCTTCTAGTTACTTGGTCAGGACTAGTATAAAACATGAATCCAAAAATCCATGAATAATTAAAGCTCTTTTCAGTTAATAGCCTTGTTTCTTTGGCAGAGAAATGAGCTGGTGTCTTACCAGTTATGAGATAATTGGCAATATCGACATACCAAGGATTGTGTGTAGTCAGCAAGAAAATATGTTCATTAGGAAAGCTATCATCAATGGTTGTAGGATCATTAGGTACATGCAATCAAGAAAGAAAATCAGCTACAACATTGGTTTTACCAGGTTTATCTATGATGGTAATGTCAAACTCCTGCATAAGCAGCAACCAGCGAGCCAATCTGCCAAAGATTGTAGGCTTGTTCATGAGATACTTAATAGAAGAATGGTCGGTATGTACATAGATCTCATATCCAGTATTGTAGTGTTTGAATTTATTCAGGGCATAAATGACTGCAAGAAGTTATTTTTCAGTGACAGTGTAGTTAAACTCGGTGCCTTGTAAATTCTTACTAATGAAGTAAATTGCACGCTCAATGGAGTCCACCTTCTAGCCAAGCACAAATCTAATAGCATAGTCTGAGGCATCATTATAGATGTGAAAAGGTAAGCCCCAATTAGGTCCTCTCAAAACTGGTGCTGTAGTGAGAACTTCTTTGAGCTGCAGGAAAGATTTTGCACACTCAGAATCCCAAGAAAATTTAGCATCCTTCTTGAGCAAGTTATACAGTGGTGCTGCAAGCTGACTAAAATCCTTTATAAACCTTCTATAATACCTGGCATGTCCAAGAAAACTTCACACATCTTTTTATTTTGTTGGAGTAGGTAATGTGCTAATTACTTCAATCTTGGCAGGGTTCACTTGAATACCTTTTGAAGATATGAAATGTCCTAAGACAACCCCTTCTTCCATCATCATGAAACACTTTTCACTATTAAGAGAGAGGTTATAATCACAACATCTCTGAAGAAATTTCTCCAAATTTTCCTTGGTCTCATCAAAAGTATGCCCATAGGTGGTAAAGTTATCCATGTAAATATCCATGCAATCAATAGAGATATCTAAGAATATACTGATCACAGCTCACTGGAAGGTAGCAGGGGCATTACACAACCCAAAAGGTAGCATTGAATAGGAAAATGTACCCCATGGGTAGGTGAATGTTGTCTTCTCCTAGTCCTCAGGGGCTATTTGTATCTGATTATAACCACTAAATCCATCCAGAAAAGAGAAGTATTTCTTTCCCGCTAAGTTATCAAGGACTTGATCTATGAACGATAATAGAAAGTGGTCCTTCTTAGTGGTTGTGTTAAGCTCTCTATAGTTGACACAAACTCTCCACTTCTCTCCTTTTTTAGGCACTATTACAAGAGGGGAGACCCACTGACTATCAGAAATGGCATAGATGAATCCAACATTTAATAACTTCTGCAGCTCATTCTTTACTATATCCCTTAGAGCTACGTTAACCCTTCACTGAGGTTGGCGAACAGGTCTAAATTTAGGGCTGATATAAATTTTGTGAGTGCAGAGCTTAGGGTCTAAACCTTTCATGTTAGTATAATCCCAAGCAAAGGCTAATTGATGTTCTTTTAGAAGCCATAGGACATCTGTCTATTAAGAGAGAGTTAAGGCACTATTTACATTTAACTCCCACCCTGAGCTAACCTCTAGCTTAGTGACCTTTTCTACCATGGACAACTGAGCAATTGGGGAAGACTCCATTTCATGAGGTAGTAATGTATGAAGAAATTTGGAAGTTTCTGAATACTACAAGGCATCAATAGGTGGTAACAAAGTGTTAAGAACACAATCCTCTTGGGAACACACTTGGGATTGCACTCCATACTCATTCAGAATAATGGAGGAAATGATTTCATCTTCTTCCCTAGAGGCTACAAAAGGTTCCCTAGATATCATCATTAACTGACAAATGGAATTAACCTCAGGTTCAGTATCATCCAGATTTGGTCAGATTATCTGGTCATCTTGCAACAGAGGTTGAGCTAGGGAATACAGAGTCAAATTTTTAGTGTTGACTCCATTGGATATAGTCATTTTTCCTAACCGACAAGCTATATAGGCATCTATAGTAGCTAGCCAAGGCCTACCTAGAATTATTGGATATCCTCCCATGTTAGCTTTTGGAGAAAGAAAAACAAAGTCAACCAGATATTCCCAAGAATTCAAGGTGACTATTACATCCTCTACCATCCCATCAGGTGTAATGGTGGAACTATCAACAAGCTAAAGGATGGTTGGGGTTTCCTTAAGATCGATGATATGCAATTGAGACATTACTTCCTTGGTCATGACATTTATGGATGCACCTAAGTCAACTAGAGCATTTTGGACTTGCATTCCTTGAATAGTGATCATAACCATAGGGCTACCAGGATCAAAGTACTTGGGAACTATCAATTTCTCCAACATTAGATTAGATAACTGGCCTAGGATATGTATGGTTTTGAGATCCTTTTTCTTCCTCCCAGGTTGCTTGATACAAGCTTCCTTGATGGCTTTAGTATATGCAGGTACTTCCTTTATGGTATCTAATAGGGGAATCTTTACTATCATTTGCTTTAGTTGGGCAAGCAAATCCAACACTGCTTGATTTTCCACTGGCTTAACTTGTTCCTCTAACCTATGAGGAAATAGGGGTTCTTGTGCTGTAGGAGTAGCAGGTTAGATTGGTACCTCAGTTGGTTCTACCAAGGCATCCTCAACTTTGGTAATAATAGGCTACTGTGGATGAGGAAGAGTTCTGCCAAATCTTAAATGGATATTATTTAGGGAAATTACATAGCTCTGCTACTGCGTTGTTGGTTTAGCATTATTGGGATTTAGAGTAGACTGAGTAGGAAATTGAGTCTATTTAGGGGAAGTAGTATTGGTTGTAGGAGGAGGCATCAAAGCTTGATGCTGAGGTGGTGTCATCAAGGCTAGCTGGTTTGATTGGTTCATCCAATTGTGTGGTTGTTTCCACCCTTGCTGGGGCTATTGCCAGGGTTGCTGAGGTTGTGACCAACCCTGTTGAGATTTTTGCCATCCTGGTTGATGTTACTGCCAACCTTGCTAAGGTTGTTTCCAATTCTATTGTTTCCAATTCTATTGATGTTGCTACCAACTATTATACCCACTAAATCCACTATGTTGTTGATTTTTCCATGCATTAGTATTATTAAAATTTTGAAGAGGATCTTGGGGAATACCTGGTCTCTAAGCCTATGGCCTTCGCTAGGCAATGTAGAGCACCTCTCCATTCTCATCAATGGCTTTGAACTCGGTAGGCATTGGTTGGGACTCCAAGCTTGCAACAGACTTACATTGATAATTCTTTTTCTTTTCCCTACAGTGTGGACAATACTCTACTAACATTGCATTATCTTCATCCTTCTTTCTCCTTGCCTGCATTGTGTCCAACTAAGTGGCAACATCATTAATGATGTCATGCTTGAAATCTAACAATAGATTGGATACCTCCATTTTGGACACCCTGCACTGTTGGACTTGTGAGGCAAGGCTCTCAAGCCTCTTCCTTTCTTGACAGTGGCTCTTGAATAGTTCAGACATATGCTTTTTATGTCATCCGATGTCTTCTAAGTAATGTCTCCCCTTTCCATAAGGTCAAGGGCCTCTATGCTCCCATCATTCACACCTCTAAAAAACAAATGCTTTTGAGATTCTTCATTTAATGCATGTTGTGTGTTACGCTGCAGGCTGAACATAAACCTGGAGACATAGTCTTCCAAAGTTTCATCTTCCTTCTATGACATTTTAAATATGTCATCTCCCTTTAAGTCTCCTCCTATACAATAATCTTTATACTTCTCAAGAAACATGGTGCACATTGAATTCCAATCTGCTACAACATCAACACCCAAACTCATAAACCATCATACAGCAACCTCCTTTAAATTGGAAGGAAATAATTTGAGCTTATGGCCGTTAGTGGTGTAGTCATAGCTTCTGTAGAGGACATCAAATTCAAAGAGGAAAGTTTATGGATCCCCCATGATGAGTCCATAGAATTTAGGAAGTGCGGCTATAGGAACGTTCTTCAAATTTTGGTTACCTTGTTGAGTAGGAATAGGAAAAGGGAAAGTAGGATGAGCCATTATGTTATCTAGATATTCTAGGCAAGCAAAGAGGGCATTTAAATGGTAAGACTCTTCAGATGATGGCGGTGAAGGCAAGTGATCAAAGGCATCAACAAACATGTTTTCAAATGGTTCTTCTCCTTGTGGGTTTTCTAATTAGGGTTCCCCAAATGTTAGATCAAAATCCTCAAATGGTTCTCCCTGATTAAGGTTAGGTAGGAATCACCCAAGATGATCCCTACACCTATGCATGCAAAATTATGCAGAATGAAAACTAACTTAATGACTTCTGGGTCAAACTAAATTGACACCATCCCCAGCAACGGTGCCAAAAATGACTGGTTAGAATAATATTCTAGTAATTCAAGGATTGGACATCCTTTAATAGTGATTCATTGCTGAAAATCATCATGTATCTACTTAGAACATCATGCTAGACTTCATTAAATATATCAATCTGGGAATGTGAACTTGAGATGATGGCTGCAAGGTTTATACTTTAGTTCTTCTCAATAGTCATCACTACTAAAGTAAAAGCTATTTCTACAAGAGATTTATACTAGAAACTAAAACTACAGACTAACTCTCATCTTGAAGGAAAAACTTAACAGTAAATAGATAATGTTTGAGAAGTAAACCTATGCTGTAGGAAATAGTCAATGGTTCTGCTACTAATGGTTGTAGGAGCAACAGTACTTAACAACTTCAAAGAAACTTAATTGAATCCTACTTAAGCATGAATAGGGAATTCATCTCTCATGTGGGCCCCCATGGAAGTATGAATGAATTATAACTCAAAGATTGAAATGAAGAACTATCATATATTCATTCAACAAAACATAGATACAATATAGGATATCAAAGTATTTTACTCTATTGTTGGATTACAGTATGAATTCCTCAAAACATCTAACTAGCCTGGAATCATAAGTTCTAGCTTATTTAAAAGCAACTAAGAAAAATAGAACTCCTACAAACTAGGTCCTTCATTACATAGCATAACAACTTCAGTTACAAGAATGACAACATCATTTATGCAAGAAGATAAGCCATATTTAGTGCTTCAAGAATATAGGAACGCTTGGTAACTAGATTGACTTGGACTGAATCAACAATCACAAAGTTATGGAAGGAGTGGAGCTATGATGAAATCTGAAATAGTTATCCACCTTAAAAGACCCACTCATCCTTGAGTCCACACTCCTTGCTGACTTATTCTTCCTCCAAAAGGTTAACATAACAAAATCCACAACACAAATCCAAGGTAGAGATTATAATAAGTTTTCCTATTTTAACGTAGCCTTGTCATACGGCTGTAGGAGATCTACCCATTAAAGCTAGAGAAGAAGGATACCAGATTTTATCATAACATTCATTAATATATATATATTCAGTCTTGTCCTTAAGTTTCATAAGTATCAAATATACATATAGCTAAAGCTTAGAAACATAAAAGACTGTATAATGTTTATGAAAAACCATAAGATATTCAAGTCTGAACTTAAAAAATCATAAAAAAAACATTCCATAAACTTGACTCATCACTGAGGTAGCTAATGAGTCAAGTGTAGGATTAGAGGATTCGAATCCGCAAGTCGCTTTAGTGGACAATGCTTCGATTGGTAGGATAAATCTTGATTTGAGTACCTTAGAGGGATACTTGACAGACCCTAACTCTGCAATCACCAGAGATGATACCATTCGTATCCACAACATTGAACCCATCATTGACCTACCCCTTGCTAATCCCCACCTAATTGATTGGAATCAACGCTATCAAGAGCCTCAACTATTAACTTTCCAAAATGACTATGAGATAGCATGTTACCTAAATTCCCTTGAGCCCGTAGTCTCTTTCACCAGCGAACCAACTTCAAGCATGACAGAACTAGATATCAAGTACCTTAGTCATAAAATGAAAAGAAAAGAAAAAAAGAATAAGAGTTCTGATGGCGAAAACCACTATGTGGCAGTGTCAGAACCTAAAAAAGTAAAAATAAAGAATGTACCAAGGGTGAAAACCTCTCCCAGGCACCTTAGGATGAGATACTTGATCATCTCCCAAGTTACTTTCAAGATAGATCTTTAGTGCTTGTCGAGCCTACACAACCAGTTAATTTGGGTACAGAAGAGGCTCCACAAATAGTGCATTTGGCTCAGTCTCTATTAACATAAGAAAAAGAAGCATATACCAAGTTCCTATAGAGCAAGAAGATTAATTTTTCTTGGACTTACTTAGACATGCTAAGGTTGGATACTAATCTCATTACGCATCACTTGTCCATAGCTCTAGGTATAAAACCAATGAAACAAAAATTGAGGAAAATGCATCCTCACATAACTCTTCTTGTCAAAGTAGAATTAGAAAAACTCCTCAGCGTAGGATTCATAAGAGCCATTTATTATGCCAAATGGATATCCAATATTGTACAAGTTTCAAAACATGACAAGTCTATTCATGTCTGCATAGATTTTAGAGATCTTAATAAAGCATGCCCAAAGGATGATTTTCCACTTCCTAACATAGACATGATAGTGGACATGACCGCGGGTTATGATATCTATTCCTTGATGGATGATTTTTCTAGATATAATCAGATTAAAATAGCTCTTGAAGACTAGGAAAAGACTGCATTCACTTGCGCATGGGGAACCTATTGCTGGAACATTATCCCCTTTGGATTGAAGAATGTAGGAGCTACCTACCAAAGAGCTATGACAACTATCTTTCATGACATGATGCATACAAATATGGAAGATTATGTGGATGACACCTTGGCTAAATATTAAAAAAAGATACACACTTAGGTGATTTGGAAATCATTCTAGATCGTATGGAATAGTTTCAACTGAGATTAAATCCAAAAAAGTGTGCATTTGGAGTCACCTCTGAAAAACTTCTAGGATTTATCATTTCAGCCAAAGGAATAGAGGTGGACCCAGAGAAAGTTCAAGCAATCTTGGATATGTCACCTCCCAAAAACATCAGCCAAATGAGGAGTCTCCAGGGACACCTTCAATCTATAAGGAGGTTCATTCCACAACTAGAAGATAAAGCTCAACCCTTCAATAAGACTTTGCATAAGGGGGTTAAATGTGTCTAGAATGAGGATTGTCAAAAAAGAATGGACCAAATCAAACAATACTTGGCCAATCCTCCAATCTTAATGCCTCCTATCCCAGGAAAACCACTCATACTATATGTTTCAGCAACATAATCTTCCTTGGGGGCATTACTGGCTCAACTTGATGACACTAGAAAAGAAAGAGCTATATATTACATCAGTCATACTCTCATGTCATATGAGGTTAATTACACTAGTATTGAAAAATATTGCCTTGCGATGGTTTTTGCTTCCCAAAAGTTGTGACATTACATGCTTGTGCATATAATACACCTCATAGCAAAGATTGATCCTCTCAAATATTTGCTTGGTAAGGCTGCTCTCACAAGTAGACTTGCTAAGTGGATGATGATCTTATCAGAATTTGACATAGAGTATATTGAGCGTAAAGCTATAAAAGGACAAGCCATTGCAAATCAATTGGCTGATTTCCCAATTCAAGATAGCATGCCTATTCAAGTTGAATTTCCAAATGAGCACATAATGTACATGACTGCAAGAATATGGAGGATGTTCTTTGATGGCTCTTTCATGCAAAATAGTTCAGGAGCTAGAGTGTTATTTGTTTCTCCTCATGGGTACACAATCCCTAAGTCCTACAAACTATTGTTCCCATGTACAAATAACATTGTTGAATATGAGGCTTTGACAAATAGACTAAAAATGGCAATAGAATGGAGAATCATAGAGCTGCATATCTATGGGGATTCACAATTAATAATCAACCAAGTTAATGAAGAATACCAAATAAAGGATGAAAAAATGGTACCCTACAAGAAAATGGATGATTCATTGAGATGATATTTAACCTTTGTTACATTTCAGCAAATCCCTAGAGCAGAGAATAAGGTAGTTGATGCTATGGCTACATTAGCTTCACTTCTTTAGCTAGAACAACATGAGTCCAGATTTGAATTCCTGGTGGAAGAGCTACACTATCCTATCTATGACTCCCAATAAAGCCTAGTTGTTTGTACCCTTGTTGGCCACGAGTCATCCCACTATGGTGCCATTTACTCATATCTCCATGATGGCATTATTCCTAAGACTTTTAACCATTTTGAATGAAGAAACTTAACTTGAAATGCCTCTCGCCATACCCTTATCTTTGGTGATCTATATAGGAGGGGTTTAGATGGGACACTTCTTAGGTGCTTGGAAAAGGATGAGTCCGATCAAGTGTTAGCTGACATTCATGAGGGCATTTGTGGAGGACATTCCAATGGTCTTGCCATGGCCTGAAGGTTGCTTAGGGATTGATACTATTGGCCTACCATGTAGAAAGATGTAGTAGCTTTTGCTAAATCATGCAAAAAGTGTCAGAAACACAGTAACCTGATACATGCTCCAAGTAGGGAGCTTATTCCTTCTATTTCTCATTGGCCATTTCAGCATTGGACCTTTGATCTTATTGGGCAGATTCATCCCAACTCATCAAGTGGACACAAATTTATCACTACTACTACTGACTACTTTACCAAATGGGTGGAAGCTATTCCACTTTCAGTTGCCTCAGGCAAAATAGTTTCTCTATTTATTTTAAACCATATCATCTATCGGTATGGAGTGCCTTATGAAATAATCACTGATAATGGAGGTTAGTTAAAAAACAAGGACCTTAAACAACTCTGCAAGAAGTTCAAGATAAAACAACATTGGTCCTCCATTTACTTCCCACAAGGAAATGATCAAGCAGAGGCTTCAAATAAAACCATTCTCAAAATTCTCCATAGAACAGTTCATAAGAATGGTAGAGATTGGCACCTCCAGATAAATCTGGTCTTGTGGGCCTATAGAATGAGTATTCATACTCCAATTGGGGCTATTCCTTTTGCCCTTACCTATGGTGCTGAAGCAGTGTTACCTTTAGAGGTTGAGATTCCTTCCCTTAGAGTTTTCCTCAAAGGTCTAGTGACAGATGAAGAATACCTCACCATGAGACTCCAAGAGCTAGAACTTCTAGATGAAAAGTGTAAAGCATCATTTGATCACATGAGGGTCTACCAAAAGTGTATGTCCAAAGTAATCAACAAGAAGGTTTTCCCTAGAGAATTTCAAATGGGAGATCTTGTCCTATGAGAAAACCCTAATAACCAACAACATAGAGAGAAAAAGGGAAAATTTGAACCTAATTGGCTTGGACCATACATCATTACTGCTACTTTTGGGATAGGTGCTTGTTATCCACTGAAGAGGGAGAACAACTCCCTAATCCTATCAATGTCTTGCACCTGAAGAAGTTCTATCCATGATGCCTGTTCTATCTGGGGGAATCCTTTGTACATATTTATTGATCCTGAAAAAATCCCAAAAAATTCATATATGATGTTGAAAAAATCCTAAAAAGCATATGAAGTCCTGAAAAAATACAAAAAAAAATAAAAATACCAAAAAAAATAAAAAATAAAAAATTCAAAAAAATAGAAAAAGTGCCTTGGTGAAAACCTGGAAACAGGCGCCTTGGTAGCAGAAATACAAAAAAATTGAAAAAATAAAAAAAATCTCTAAGTGGTGAAAACCTGGAAACAGGCGCTACTTGAGGCCTTTGCACCCTTATTTCTTAGCATGCGTCCTCGACACTTAGCCTTTCTCCATCATGCCTTGACCTTGTTGCCTTGGTCTAGAATTGGTCTTTGTCTTTATCTAGGGGGCATAACTGTGTTAGCTTTAGTCTCTAGGATGCGTTGGTCTTTAGGACATCTTGCGAATGGTGTTTTTCAACACCACCCCAACTATGTTTTCAACACTACCCTAGCGTCAAGTGTTCCTCAAAACTTATCAAATATCTTACCCGCAGTCTAGCATGATATGATATTTTCCATTAGCAGATGTGATACTCAAAGTTTGACTCTATGACCTACACACACGCACTTAAACACTTGACTCACTGAGACTTGTTTGAATTTATTTCTTTGTGTGCTATTTATGATGATTTCTTTGATGAGTGTTCTCTCCCTAATAGTTTTCGATGATGCCGAGCTAGAAGACTAGGGGCATAAGGACATGTCTTATTTGTTTTCTTCTTTTGGGTGTATTTTGTTGGTCCTAACTATCATTAGCATTTATGCTTGTTCCACTTGACACTCGGATCTACAAGGTATTATCCTTGACTATTTTTCGCAAGTGCATACTTATAGCCATCTTGACCTTCCTTGTGTCTCGATGCGAGTATAATCTTACCATATTAAATTTAGGAAATCTCACTGCACTAGTCATCTTGACCTATATGTCTTTGATGCCTAGGTGGGATTCCCACATACCTATATGATATAGATCATATTCAGATTCACATAGTTATACTAGTGTGCATTGTATGATCTTGCGATGCTACCAATAACACTCGATGATGAATATTAGAGTCTCATAGCTTTGTGACCTTGCAAGTAAACCACTTTTCATAGTAGCTTGCATTCTTAGGTTCATGTTAGTTTAGTTTGCATCTTGCATATAGAGAGAGCTCTCCTTTCATCTCTCATGGACTTGTCGGTCAACTGCGCTCATCCTTCACTTTTTCTTGATCATGTCTTTCACTCCCTATCTTTCATATCACATCCTTTTCATGTCATCACAAGGGGTTAATCTTATCATCATATCTCTATCCTAAAGAGATCATTTTTAGAAACATGAGTCTACATCATAAACATGATAACTAAACATACATCTACGAGAGAGATTATACATGAGCATATATCATACATTTGAGCCATATAACAAGACAATAAAACTAAAACATCCATCACAAGTGGGACAAATACACATGATATATCACAAATCTAGTAAATCTCATATATATATATATATATATATATATATGTGTGTGTGTGTGTGTGTGTGTGTGTGTGTGTGTGTGTGTGTGTGTGTGTGTGTCATGATACAAAATACAATGTGGGATCCAAAAATTGGATGATGTCTCAGGATATGACTCTATACATCTAATCCTAGACCTAAGTCTGACTCTCCCCATCATGAGGAGGTGGTGGTGGTGGAGGTGGTGTTTCTGCTCTATCTAGTATGACATCAGACCTGCCTACCCTCTCAAAGTAGAGTGGTGCTCTTTGTGCCACAGGGATGATTGCTATGTATAATCCATGGTAATATGCAGCTTGTGCAACCTCTCTCTGGATCTCTGTAGTGTCAACCTGTGCTGCCCTCTCCCGCTGATCTATCTTAGTTCATGCATCTGCTAGCTACTGATCTCTAATGGCAATCTTGATCCTAAGCTATTAGATCTCGATCTCTAAAACCTACACTCTAGCTCTAAGATCCTCCCCTCCTACCCTGTCTACAGGCTGATCCTATCCTACGTCTACCCATCAGCAAACTAATCTCACTGCATCATCCCCCTCATCATCATAAACCTATCTCCATGACCATTTTCGACCACCTGATCTAGATCCCTATCCCCTATCTACTCCCCTCCCTCCCCCATCTCCCCCATCTTCATCACTCCCATCACCACCTTGTGCCAGTGGCTGTGCATCAAGAATTGTAAATCATGGAAATGGATGTCTCCACCACTCTGCCCTGTAGGCTAGATCTGCACCTACATCTAAAATATCAGGAAGGTAATCCCATGGCTCCCTACAAATTCCTCTAGTCTCCTGTGCTACCTACTGGTAGTTCAGCATCGACAGCCATCCCTGTCCCTCCTCATCCCTAGCCCAGGCATATGTGGTCATCTCTTTAGGTACCCTTTGCTACCACCCAAACTACCTCCATACTCGGGAGATAACAAACCACTCAAATATCTCAGAGTGGTGGCCTAATAGTGGCCAGCTACACAACATATATCCTAGCTCCTGCTCTCGGTCACTCCACTACTCAACCTATCGGTATGGTCTCCACTCAAAAGATGTGAGCTCATCTAGGAGCCTCCTATAGTATGTGAGGTCTCCGCTATGGGGCTGAATGATGAATCCTATGTACCTATAGATATAGGGGCATCTCCACTCCCTAGGCTACATATGTGGGTGCACAATGATGATGTGCTCCCATGCCCATACCTGTGCTAGAACAACACCGCATGCCCATGTCTTGCTCTCCCTGTAGACTATTTCATGTAACTCATGGTACATGTCAGCTAGGATGGCTAGGCCTCATGCCATCCATCGAGGGTGTGCTATCAAGTCCACAACCAATCTACTCCAGCCCAATGGATACCCTCTCTAGCTCCTGTTTGTGATCAAGGCCTGTGCTTCTATCAAGCACAGTATGCATGGAACTGGAAAATCTCAACCAAACTTTTCCATCAGCCGGTCCCAACTAAGGTGTCTATCAATGATGGTCACATCCTGGAACATGTCCTAGATGGCCTGTCATCCCTCGGTCAGATCCTAATCATAGTATACCTATGTCACTAGAAAATCATGTCAGTCTCTATCATATGGAAACTTTACATCTATGCACATTTAGAAATATGATTATACTCACTAGATCGCCATGGCTAGATACCTGAAGGATCCGATAGATGTCCTCTAGGGTGATCATTGCCTCTCTAGTAGGCAGATGAAAGGTGTTGTGCTCACTGTGCCACCTCTCAGCCAACATCATCAGTAGCTTGTGATTTGCCCAAATATGGGGCATATCTAGCAAGAACCTGAATCCTATGTTGATGAGGTCATCTTTGCTAGGAGTATCAAGATCCCTGACATAGTGTAGTCCGGTCACTCTCGGAGCCCTAATGAGGAGCACCAAAAATTTCTCCTGCAAGCCATAACCCCAAACTAGATGTCAGAACATATCATGATGGATGTCTAAAATTAGTACAAGAAATCTTAAATATAAAAAATTTTCTAGACCCATGTTATTTTGCTCAAATTAACACTATGCGATATTTCTTATTATACTAGTGCGATACTATTTTTGGATATAGTATCGTGCGATACTTTCCTTAATAGCAGTGTGATACTATTTTGCTATGTGATAGTTCACACAAGATCACACAATATTTCATCCAGTATTATGCGATACTGGATTGAACTGTTGCACGATGCTTTGTGGACCCACGAACTATCGCATGATAAAAAATATCAAGGTGTGCGATACTTTCAAAATGTTGTATGAACTTTTGCATAAATAAAATTTGAAATATTAAAAAATAATTAAAAATATGTTTTAAATGCCATAAATAGCTCATAAATGACTCAAAAAGGTGAGTTTTTTTTGAAAACTTACCGGGGCACCATACTAAGGAGGCCGGTTGTGTAATTGACCGCACTTGAATCGATGTGTATGTACTAGAATCACTACTTGCTGGGCCATTTTCTCTCTTTGAGCTCTCAAAGTTCTCAATATCAAAAAAGACAAATGAATTTGAAAATGACCTTTTTACCCCTTTTATAGCATTTTGACTTTTTGACCAATTTTCAAAACATCTCAGAATTTTGAGAAAATTGCACCCCTAGCTAATTTTGATGTCCTAGATCCATTTTTGGGATGGAAACCAAAATATGAGTTCATCTTGATAGTCAAAATTACTTTTCAAAATTTCTCCTTCTTCTGCGCAGTTGGCTGACCATTTGAGGCCTGATCCTTCGATCTTCGCTAGGGCATCTTCATTTCTTCATCCCCATTTCTTTCAACCTTCTAGTCTTTCATTCATTTTCATTTGATTCATCTCTCTGAGGTTTTCCTTCATATTTATCCTATATCTTTTTTAGTTAAACCTAGTCAAACTAGGGCATATCTTCACTGCTTGATGGTTATCCTATCATCTTTCATCTTCGATTATGATTTCTAGTGATTTGATTAGATTTATCAATTTGCTATTTCTCCTCTACCTGATTTTGATTTCAATTTCGAGGGGGCAGTACCTATCAAACTTCAAACTTTGATTCAGCTTTATCAATCAAACCTTGCTTGAGATTCTTATCTCTTATTTGAGACTTGACAATCTCCTATTTACATGTATGTTGGTCTTGTCTTTCATCTTATCTTTGTCAGCTTATCTTTGTCCTGATATGTTCCCATCTGTCAAACACATGTCAGGGTTGTTTTGTGATCCCAAATTGATCTCACATTTCAATTACATTCTTTGACCACATGTGATCCCAAATCCATCTCACATTAGTCAAAGAGGGGAAAATGTATGCACCCTAAAATGGTCGCCTAAACTTTGGGCTCCCATTCAGCAATTTATCAAACCTTTGAATCAATATTTTCAAAAATCAATATTTTTCAAATTATATCAATTTCTTTGATCAAATCCTAATTTTATCATTTATTTGATTTTATTCTATGGGCTAACCATTTTATCCTAAGTCTTTATTTATTTAAAAGGAATTCCCTCCCCTTTTATTAAATAAAAAGCCCCCACTTTTCCTCTTATCCTAAGTTGCACAAATAAAGCATTATTCTTATTTTATAAAAAGAAGAAAATGCCTTTTTGTCTCATATGGAACACAAAAGTCAACTCTTATTTTCTCATTGGAGGAGATTTGTGCACATGGATTGCTCCTCTTTTAAGCTCCACCCTTGATTAAATCTTTTGCCTCTTAATCTCCATGATCCATTCCTTTAAAAGGAGAGCTCTTTTCTCATTCTAGGATCCCAACTTTTGAATACTAATCTTATGCTGCAGGATTTCTTGGTGACTTTGGAGCTTTGGAGATCTTCTTGCATTCTAGCTTTTATTCTTGCATCATAGCTTCATGTTTATGCTTTCTTAGCTTAGATTTCCTTTATGCTTTAAATTAGCTCACATAGATTAATTAGTAAGGCTTGTAATACTTTCATTTCCATAACTTACTTGCATCTTCATTCTTAGCATAGTTGCATTGCATTTTCATTGTTGATTCTTGAGGATATTTCCATTCTTGTCCTTGTCTCTTTGAATCTCCCATTGTGTGGTTTACTAGCAAGGTTGCATGCTTCAATAGCTCTAGCTGAGAGCACTATACACATCCTTGTGACTCCATGCCTAGCGAGCTCTAGGTCACTTTCTCAAGGTTTCCAATTCATGGATTCTCTTGGAAGTAATGACTTAGAGAAGTGCACAATTTGAGTGTACAACAATATGATTGACCATGCTTTGGAATTGATTGACATCTAAATTGTTAGGGAAATTTTCTGCATGCAAGGCATCCTTAAGGACATGCTTATGTCTAGGGGACAATTCCAAGCGCTCAAAGATCAAAATCTGAGCTGGGGTTCTCTGCAACTGGTCAACAAGATTATAACTCATTTTGGGATCAACTGCTGATTTTGTGGTGACATTCTTGGATGCCACTTGCTTGGGTTTACTGGATGGATTAGAACTGGGCCCTCTAAGGACAACAAGACCTTGACTTCTTGTGACAACATTAAGAGCCTGGGATGACCTTCTAGAGTGAGGACCCCTTATCACCACCACAGGTTCCTCATCAAAGATAGGAGGAGAGTCCACACCATAACCATAGGGATCCTTTCTCCTCATCATGTTGACACTTTCTTCCACAACTTCAAGCATGTTGACCACATTTTCCATAGCTATGTAAGTGTAGTTGATCCTGGCCTTGCCATTCTTTGGTTTAGAGGTTTCCCCCTTCTCATATTTAGGCAAAGGCTCTTTGAAAGCCTTATGGTCAGCATTAGTGTTCAAACCATCCACCTTAAGTTTTTCATTCTCAATTAGATCTTGGATGATATGCTTAAGTTTCCAACAGTGTTCGATGTCGTGTCTAATACCATTGTGAAATTTGCAGAAAGCTTTCTCATCCCACCAATGCGGTTTAACATCAGGAATATGATGCTTTGCGAGATCTTGAGGATGTGCAAGATTGTTGGCAATGAGCATTTTAAAGACATCCTCATAGGAATCACCAAGATTTGAAAATTGACACCTCTCTTTCTTGGGATTTTCTTGGTACCTTGGCTTATGTTCTTGTTGGTTGGATGCATTGAGCTTCATTGCTTGAACAACACTAGATAAGTGAAGAACACCTTGATCCTGAGGTTGAGAAGAGTCCACCACTCCGTCTTTAACCACTTGCTTGTTCTTATTCCAATGCAATTTTTTCCCTTTATCCTTATTAGCATTGTGGTTATTTTGACCATTGTTGTTTTTGTTGTTGGTCAACATTCCTTGCTCCTTCAAAACATCCTCAATTCTGCATGTGGTTTTGACCATAGTGTCGAAGGAGTCAAAGACCATTTTTTGAACTTCATACCACATCTCAAGAACCAAGTTGCTAATAAGAATGTCAATCTTCTCCTTTTCAAGAATGGTCCTGGAGTAGCGAGAACATTGACGTCTCCATCTTTGCAAGAAGGCAACAAAGGACTCCCCTTGATTTTGTTTTAAGTTACATAGGTCCAACATGGTGATAGATCTCGAAAGATTGTAAGCGAAGTGTTGGATGAATCTATGAACAAGCTCTTTGAAGGTCTTGACGAGGGGAGTTATGTTGGTGAACCACTCCATTGCTTGACCTTTGAGATTCCTTGGGAACAACCTCATGAGATAGGAGTTGTCTTGATGAAACTCAAAGCTCATAATGTATAATTGGCGCACATGGTCATGCAAATCTCCATTACCATCATATTTTTCATATTGGGGAATTTCCACTTTCTTAGGAAAATCCTTCATGCTCACACTCTTGTCAAAAGGATTAGGAAAAATTGATTCAAGTGAAAAGGAACTCTTTGGTGCCAATAGCTTTTCCATCATACTCTTCATTTGTCTAATCTCTTCTTCTTGAGATGGATTTTGCTTCTTAATCTTTCTGTCCACATCAAAGTTATAGGGGACTCTAGCGCCCTTGTTGATTAAGCTCTCTAGGAACTTGTCTTTGTTTTGCTCGAGATATCTCTCCACATACTATTGGAAGAGTGGTTCTTGTTGCATCTTCATAAATTCTTGAGCATCAAAATTTGAGCTACTACCTCCATGTTGGGAACCATGATGAGCGTGTTGTGAGGGTTTCCTTGAGTTCCTAGGAGGTGTTTGTCTCCTATAATGAGCATGTTGTGAAGTCCTTCTTCCTCTAGGACTAGGAGATTTTGAAGGGGTTCTTGAACGCCTTCTACTTCATGGGGTCCCCAAAGGTGTAGATGGTGGGGAGTTGTTTCCACTATTGATACCCCTATTGTTGAATTGTGCATTAAGCTATTGGGCCAAAAGTATATCTTGTTCCTCTTGAGAGGCTTTCCTTTCCAATTCTAACAAAGCTTGTCTCTCCACCTCTAGGAGTCTAAACCTTTCTTCTAAAAAGGTTTAGACTCTGTTCATCTAAAAAGGCTTTCTTTTCATGTTCAATTCTTTTGAGCCTTTCACTTGTATACCTTGAAGTTGTTTGGAGTGGAGAAATTGGTCTCAAATGTTTGAACAAGTCATTGGTATATGCTGCTTTCACATGAGCATCACAAGGTTCATTGTCTTGGTCTTCATGTTTTGACCATTCATCTTGGTGAGCTTGTCTTGTATACCTTTTAGCCCTTTGATGGGCATCCAAATATCTGGTATTGATAGGGGGTGATTCTAGTTGATTGTCATGAGAGGAATCACCAAATAGAATGTTGTTTCTATGTCTCTGAAATATGTCATCAAGATTTTGATCCATTGCTTCCCTCTCCTTTCAAGTCATGGTGTAACTCATATCCATTTCTAATTGGGAAGGTGCTAAGGATGTGCTCAACTCACTAGGATTGCTCTTAGGTTTAAACCAAACTTTGGACTTGCTCCTAGGTGATTGGTCAAACACAGGCTTGCTTCCTTTACATCTTTGGTGAGTTTGAACAGGGGGTAATTGGTTAAAGACTATTTGAGGTTATTTCCCTTGATTCACTTGATACCTTATCGTAACCAACATGAAAGGAAAATCACTCAGTGATAAGACGACCCTAAAAAATGTTGGTATCAAAGTAGGATAGTAAAATCATTCAATTGTCCAAAAAGAGATGGTAAGATAGAAAATTGCAAAGGTATAAACCAACACTACCACAGAGGTGCCTAATCAATGGATAAGTATCCTAACACATATGGATCAGGAGGATGGTTTAACCAAGTTATATTTGATTGAAATTGAGTTTGGATGGAAGTGAATTGGACAAAAGACTACTAAGACTCTCCAAGTGTGTTATCAAAGAGTCCAAAGGTTGGTCTTTTCAACAAAGGCGATTTCTAACTTACCGATTCCAAGCAAGATCTCTTGTAAAATCAAAGATTACTAATCAAAAGGGTCAAAACACAAGAATCCCAAGTGCAAACAGGCTTCCAATGATAGGACAAACAACCTGATATGACCTGGATCAACCAAAGGAGACTGGAAATAGGACACAAATCAGCTTCAGATTGCAGACAACAACAAGATAGCATGATGACTCTATGTGATAGTTCACACAGTATTGGGATGATATAATCTGTCTAGATGATATTTCACACAAAGGTTGTGCGATGGTTTCCAAGTAGTTGATGTGATAGTATCTAGGTAGGTGGTGTGACAGTCATGCATTATCATATGATATTTAACCAGTGAGTGTGAAAATCTCAATTTTGAAGGCAATTGGTTAAAGTTGCAAGTTGATAAACTCAATTTCTCAATTTCAAATGTAGTAATAGTGGAAAAAAAATAGGTTTGCAAATAGTAAGTGATCAAACGTGTCATAAAACACTTGCACAAGGGCAAAAGCAACCTTGCCAAGACATGCAATTAGGATATCAAAATAGAAAAATCCTAATCCTATGAGCACTATTGTGATGTTTAATGTTCAAGAATGTTTACACGGGTAGATCACAACGAAGATAATTCAAGCACTTACTAGCCTAGAAAGATAAGAGCTCAATACTCAACAACTTGGCCCACACTTGATGTCCCATCACCTCACATAAAGTGGTTACCCACAATAGATGTTAGCTTTATCGTGGAAGTGCAAATGACACAACCAAAGGAACACAGATGGTGAGTAAAATCTTGGGGTGATCCGGGTTAGTCCACTAGGATCGATCCTTGCACCAAGATGTTAAGTGGAAAAATTGGATAGCTTCTATCTATGGTTCGTAATAAGGGCTTCTGGTCATAATACCCCTCTTGCTCCCTGAAGGGATTCCTTACCTCGTGGCAAGTAACGGACCTCGCGGCCACAAGAGTACCTTAAGCATTCTTGCTTAGCATTTTCCTCATGGTCACAATCCCACAAGTACTTACACCAAGTGAAGAAAAGTACTACATCTACCAAGGTTTTGTGTCCTTGATAGCCTTGAGTTTATAGTGGGTTGGAATAGTCAGGTATTGGCTTGTCCCCACTTGGGTCATTCCTCTTGATTGCTCAAGAGCAGGATTGCTAAAGGATTCTAATCTAAAAAAGAAGTGGATCAACCTTTGAGGGTCAAGATTTCTGGTTCACCTCAAGGGTGAAGAGCATACTCTCCTATCTCAAAAATCTTTTCCAAACACACCAAGAAAAGTTCAATTAGCCCTCTTGCTTTTGAAATCTAAAGATGGGTCAAGATTTCTAGTTCACCACAAGGGTGAAGATCATACTCTCCTACCACCTGTGTACATGAAAATGTGACACTTCTGTGAATATTTATATGCAAGGAGACTCAAGAATGAGCCCTCACAAGCAGACTCATAGCTCTCTATCTGAGAAGTGTAGGGGTTGATATTGAGGCCCTCAGATTGACCAAGTTACCCATGCAAGTACAAACTTGGAACAAGAGATTCAAAGAGGAGAAGAAAGAATGCTAATCACCATGAATCCTATTCATGCATGCAACTAAAAACTAGTCTAAATGATGCAATGCAAGAAATAAAACTAATTCTTTAAAATGAAGATTAATCTACAACAATGAAATAAAACTAAACTAAAATGCTATGCAAACTATATGCTATCAAATTTAAACTAAAATGGAAATATGCAAACTAAATGATGATCTCAAAAGCTCTAATGAAAATTGCAGCATAAAGATGATATGAAAATTTGGGATCCTCAACTAAGAGTGAGAGGGCTCATTTTATAGCGAAATGTGGATTTGAATCCAAATTGAAGATCAATTGAGATAAATAGAAAAGAGGAAACAAAAGTTGATTTTAGAAAGTTTGTAGGAGAATGGAATTCTTTTTATTTTATTTCTTTTTAACTGACTTGTTTCCTTTTCCATCACAAGATATTTTGGAGAAGATATTTTATTTATTTAATTGAAAAGAATAATATATCTTTTAATAAAATAAAATAAGATTATATAATTTAGAAATGAATATTAATTAAATAAAATAAAGTCATTTAATTAAAAATGGATTTTAATTGAATAACATCATTTCATTTAAGAAATATTAATTTCAATTAAATAACATTAATTTATTTATTTAAAAGGAATTTATTTCTTTTGATTAATTAAATAAAATTAATGAAATATTCAAAACCTCAGGAAGAAATGAAATAATTCAAATGGTTACGATTTGAACAAAGAAGTTTAATTTGAAAATTGCAACACATTGATTCAGAAAATTGATGTTGTTAAATTGAATAAATGGGGCCCAAATTCTAGGCGACCATTTTAGGGTGCATACATTTGCCCCTCTTTGACTAATGTGAGGTCGACTCAGGATCACATGTAGTCAAAGAATGGAATTGAAGTGTGAGATCGATTTGGGATCACAAAACAACTCAAATGTGAGGTCGATTTGGGATCACATCCAAACAAAGATAAACAAAAGACCTTTGAACATGAGGTCGATTCGGGATCACATCCAAAGTGAGAGATAAGAATCTCAAGCAAGGTTTCCCCAAGAGAAGAAATTGATAAATTGATAAAGCTGAATCAAGGATTGAAGTTTGATAGGTACTGCCCCCTCGTGATCAAAATTGAAATGAGATAGAGGAGAAATAGTAAATTGATAAATTTGATCAAATTGAATTAAAGATAAGGTTCTTGATGTAAGATGAAAGATATAAGAATCACATAACTAAGGTAGCTTACCAAGAAAGATTATGCCCCAAGGTTGAATTAGAAGAAAAGAAGAGGGGTGAAAGCAAATGGAAGATAGAAGTTTGGAAGAAATGGAGAGAAGAAAGAGAATTTGCCTCCAGAAAGAAGATGCCCCAAAATGAATCAACTGTTTAAGATAGGAAATTTTGATTGAGATCACAAAAGAAGATAAGAGAATGAAGATCAAAACGTGACCATAGTTGACTAAAAGTCCACAAGAAAGATGAATGAAACCCTCTCAAACTCATAATGCAGCCTAAAAGTGCAAATTTAACATGAAGTCTAAATAATGCAAGCTACATGGAAATGCAAAGGTGTACTTGCAATAGGGTAACATAGGATTTTTGTGTTCATCATTCATTAGAGAATGTAAGAGAGCTTATTTTCATCATAGGGCCATTATTACTAGACATCAGACGATCACACAATCATCACTAGTAAAAAATGCAACTATGAAGATATGAATGTGATTTATATTGGATTGGAAAGTGGAAAGATTCTAACATGAGCATCAAAGACATAAAGGTCAAGATGAATGCAATGTTAGCTTACCCAATTTAATGTAGCAAAACCATGCTCGCGTCAAGGCATAAATGCTAGGATGACCATGAGAATGGTTGTGCAAAAACAGTCAAGGATGATGCCTCAAATCTCCTAAGTGTGTCAAGGAGACAACAAGAGACACTGAAGAGGTTCAAGACAACACCCACAAGCAGAAAGAAAATAAAAACATGCCCCATGCCCCAAGTCTTCTAGCTATGCATCGCAGAGAGACTTATTAGACAGGGACACTCAACGAAAATCAATAACAGTCAGTACACAAAGAAAAGATCATGACATATCTTAAGCATTTGTGTTTTAAAAATTTGAAGTATGTAAACTGATACTGAGTTTCGAAGATAAGGATCGAATGCTTGATAGCAGGTAAGATCACATGACGAAACTGGATAAGACCAAACTGATAAGTGTTGAAAAACACTTGATGTTAGGGGTTGTGTTGAAAAACACAGTTGGGTTGGTGTTAAAAAACACCATTTGTGAGGTGTTCTAAAGACAAGCATATCTAAGAGACCAAAGCTAACATAGTGATGCCCCCTAGACAAAGACAAAGACCAATTCCAAACCAAGGCAACAAGGACAAGGCATGATGGAGAAAGGCTAAGTGTCGAGGACGCATGCTAAGAAATAGGGGTGCAAAAGGCCTCAAGTAGCGCTTGTTTCCAGGTTTTCACCACTTGGAAGATTTTTTCATTTTTTGATTTTTGTTTTTGTTTTTTTCAGGACTTTTTATATTTTTTTGTATTTTTTTCTACCAAGGCGCATGTTTCTAGGTTTTCACCAAGGTACTTTTTCAATTTATTTTTTTTTTTGAATTTTTTGATTTTTTTTTATTTTTTCAGCATCATATATGAATTTTTTTGGAATTTTTTCAGGATCAATAAGGTATATACAAAGGATGCCCCTAGACAGAATGAGCATCAATGATAGAACTTCTTTAGGTGCAAAACATTGATAGGCTCAGGGAGCTGCTCCCCCTCTTCAGTAGATAGTAAATAAGCACTTGTACCAAAAGCTACTGTAATAATGTAGGGTCCAAGCCAATTAGGTTAAAATTTGCCCTTTTGTTCTCTATTTTGTTGGTTCTTAAGATTCTCTCACAGGACAAGATCTCCTACTTGGAATTCTCTAGGGAGAACCTTTTTGTTGAATGCTTTGGACATCCGCTTTTGGTAGACCCTCATATGGTCAAATGATGCTTTACGCTTTTCATCCAGAAGTTCCAATTCTTGTAATCTCATGGCGCGATAATCTTCATCTGTAACTAGACCTTTGAGAGAGACTCTAAGTGACAGAATCTCAACCTCTAAAGGTAACACTACTTCAGCACTATATGTGAGGGCAAAAGGAGTAGCCCCAGTTGGAGTACAAATACTCATTCTATAGGCCCACAAGGCTGGGTTTATCTGTAGGTGCCAGTCTCTACCATTCTTATGAACTGTTCTGTGTAAAATTTTGAGAATGGTTTTATTTGAAGCCTCTGCCTGACCATTTCCTTGCGGAAAGTAAATGGAGGACCAATGTTGCTTTATCTTAAATCTTTGGCAGAGTTGTGTAAGGTCCTTGTTTTTGAACTGACCTCCATTGTCAGTGATGATCTTAGATGGCTATCCATATTGATAGATGATATGGTTTAAAATGAATAAAGACACTATCTTGCCTGAGGCAACAGAAAGTGGAACAACCTCTACCCATTTTGTGAAGTAGTCAGTAGCAGTGATAATGAAATTATGTCCACCTGATGAGTTGGGATGAATCTGCCCAATAAGGTCAAAGGCCCATCACTGAAATGGCCAGTGAGATATAGAAGGAATAAGCTCCCTACCTAAAGCATGTATCAGGTGTCCATGTTTTTGACATTTTTCACAAGACTTGGCAAAAGCTACCGCATCTATCTGCATCGTAGGCCAATAGTACCCTGCCCTAAGCAACCTTCGAGCCATGGAAAGACCATTAGAATGTCCCCCACATATGCCCTTGTGGATGTCAACTAGCGCTTGATCGGATTCCTCCTTTTCTAAGCACCTAAGAAGTGTCCCATCTAGACCCCTCCTATATAAATCACCAGAGATGAGGGAATGACGAGAGATGTTACGGACAAGGTTTCTTCTTTTAGATCAGTTAAATGCATCGGGGATGATGCCATCATAGAGATATGAGTAAATAGCACCATAGTGGGAGGATTCATGATTGACAAGGGTACAAATGATGTGGCTTTCTTGAGAGTCAGATGGGATAACGTAGCTCTTCCACCAGGAATTCATATCTGGACTCATGTTCCTCTAACTAAAGAAGTGAAGCAAGGGTGGCCATAGCATCAACTGCTTTATTCTTAGCCCTAGGGATTTGCTGAAAGGTGACAAAAGTGAAGTACCATCTTAATGAATCAACCATTTTTTTGTAAGGTATCAACTTGTCATCTTTTGTTTGGTATTGCTCATTAACTTGATTGATGATCAGCTGAGAATCCCCATAGATATGTAGTTTTGTGATATTCCACTCTATAGCCATTTTTGGTCCATTTGTTAAAGCCTTATATTCAGCTATGTTGTTTGTGCATGGGAAGAGTAACTTGTAAGAAGTGGGAATAGTGTACCCATGTGGAGAGACAAACAACACACTAGCTCTAGAACCATTTTGCATGTAGGAACCATCAAAGAATAGTTTCTAGGATCTCTCAGTCATGTACATAAGATGTTCATCTGGGAAATTGACTTGAATGGGCATATTATCTTGAATTGGGAAATTAGCCAATTGATCTACAATAGCTTGGCCTTTGATTGCCTTGCGCTCAATATACTCTATTTCAAATTCAAAAAGAATCATCATCCATTTAGTAAGTCTACCCATGAGAGAAGCTTTACCGAGCAAGTATTTGAGAGGATCAATTTTTGCTATGAGGTGTATGGTGTGCGCAAGCATACAGTGTCACAAATTTTGAGAGGCAAACACGAGTACAAGGCAAGCTTTTTCAATACTAGTATAATTGACCTCATAAGCAACAAGAGTGCGACTAATATAATATATGGCCCTTTCTTTCCCTTGTTCATCTAATTGAGCCAACAATGCCCCCAGTGAAGATTCAGTAGCTGAGACATAAAAAATGAGGGGTTTTCCTAGAATGGGAGGCATTAAAATGGGAGGGCTTGCCAAGTATTCCTTAATTTGATCGATGCTCTTCTGGCAATCCTCATTCCAGACACATTGAACACCTTTATGCAAGTTTTTGTTAAAGGGTTGCACTCTATCTACCAATTGTGAAATAAACCTCCTTATGGATTGAAGGCATCCTTGAAGACTCCTCATTTGACTATTATTTTTGGGAGGTGGCATGTCTATAATGGCTTGGACCTTTTTAGGGTCCACCTCTATCCCTTTGGCTGAAATGATGAATCCAATAATTTGCTAGAAATAACACCAAATGCACACTTTTTTGGGTTCAATCTTAGTTGAAATTGTTCCATGCGATCCAAAATTACTTCTAAATCAGCCAAATGTGTTCCTCTTTTCTTAGACTTAGCGAGGGTGTTATCCACATAATCTTCCATATTCTTATGCATCATGTCATGGAAGATGGTTGTCATAGTGCTTTGATAAGTAGCTCCTACATTTTTCAATCCAAAGGGCATGACGTTCCAACAATAAGTACCCCATGTGCATGTGAATGCAGTCTTTTCCTGATCCTCAGGAGCAATCTTGATTTGATTATACCCAAAAAAACCATCCATTAAGGAATAGATCTCATAGCCCACTGTCATGTCCACTATCATGTCTATGTTAGGAAGTGGAAAATCATCCTTTGGGCATGCTCTATTAAGATCTCTAAAATCTATGCAGATTCAGATGGATTTATCATGTTTAGAAACATGTACAATGTTGGAAATCCTGTCAGCATAGTCTATGGCTCTAATGAATCTTGCACCAAGGAGCTTTTCTAATTCAACTTTCACTAAAAGAGCTATATGAGGGTGGATTTTTCTCAACTTTTGTTTGATTGGTTTCACACCTGGAGCTATGGACAAATGATGCATAATGAGATTAGTGTCCAACCCTAGCATGTCTGAATATGTCCATGCAAAATTAATTTTCTTCTTTTGGAGGAACTCAGTGTAGGCTTTCTTTTCTTGAGGTGATAAAGATTTAGCCAAGTGTATAATTTTTGGAGCCTCTTTTGTGCCCAAATTAATAGCTTCTATAGGTTCAACCAATACTGATGATTTTTCCTAAAAATAGCTTGGGAGACTATCAAGTACCTCATCTATAGGCACCTCAGAGAGGTTTTCACCCTTGGATATGTCTTTTATTTTTACTTTTTTTGGTTCTAACACTGCCACACAGTGGTTTTCACCATCAGAACTCTTATTCTTTTTTTCTTTTCTTTTTATCTTGTGACTAAGGTACTTGATGTCAGGTTTTATCATACTGGTAGCTGGTTCACTGGTGGAAGAGACTACAAGTTCAATGGCATTTAGATAGCAGGTGATCTCATAGTCATTATGAAATGTCAAGAGTTGAGGCTCTTGATAATGTTGAGACCAATCAATAAGGTTGGGGTCAATAAGGGGTAGGTTAATGACTGGTTCAATATTAAGGATATAGGTGATGTCATCTCTGGTGATCACAAAATTGGAGTCTATCAAGTATCCCTCTAAGGTGCCTAAATCAGGATTTATCCTATCAAGCGAAGAATCATCTACTAATGTGACACGTGGGTTCCAATCTTCTAATCTGACACACAACTCATCAGCTACGTCAGGTTGAGAACTATAAGCTTGGACAACATCCATATCCAAGTCAACTATTATGTCTGAGAGTGAATCCCACTCAAACTCATGAGAGTCTATTTCTGAATTATTGTTGGGGCCTTGTGATGTAGAAGCCTCAAGGTTTGGAAGAGTTTCCCCTCCTTTAACAATTTGTTCAATCACAAAATTATTTGAATTATCACCATCCATCACAGCTGGGATGGAGACACTATCCATAGTCAATCTAGCATTCGTATAGTCACTATCTGTCACAACTGGGATAGGAGGACTGTCAATTATTAAATCTCTTGAATCTCCCCAGAGGAGATTTGTTGAAGGTACCCAATCATCTATCATGTCTTGTTGATTTGTCAAATCTGGTACATATTCTATGTCATCTTTACTATCCCACCTATCATGAATGGGGACAGTGCACTTGTTATTGTTCATAAAGCCTAGGCCAACTGGTTTCTTAGACTTACATCCAAAAAGATCATGATTGAGTGGTTTGGCTCTAGCATCTAACCTGTGACTAAGAGGGCCATATCTTGGATAACCCATCTTCTTGACAAAAGTATATCATCTCCCATAGGACTTAGGAGAGGGGGAGAAATTTTCATTATGCTGGTACTTCTCCTCTTTGTATATCCAATCTCGAATAGCTACTTCCTCTTTTTCATCTTGTATTGGTACTGAGGATTCAACAAACTTGTCAAATAGTGTCATTGCCGAAGAAGATGGTTTCATCTCCTATGAAGGTTTTCCATAGGACCTAGGGGAAATAGGTATCTTTGCAAAAGAGTCAAGTTGATACCCCCCCATGCCAAGGTCTACTGATTTAAACTTGTCTTGACAGTCTGCTAAAGTTGTTTGATAATCCTCTGCTTCTCGATTAAGAGGGACATGAACATTTGCTGAGATTGAATTGACTGATAAAGTGCTATCCCCTGGTATGCAAATTTCTACTCCATTATAGGGGAACTTAACACACTAGTGGTAGGTAGACAACACTACCTGCATGTCATGAATCCATGGTCTACCCAATAAAATGTTGTATGCAAGGGGTCCAACATCAACAATTTGGAACAAGATATCTTTTTCAACTGGGCCAATCCTAACAGGAAGGATATCTAACCCCTTAGAACTTCATTCTACCTCATCATAGGCCTTTATAGTGATCTTCTTTCTAGTGTCAATCACTTGCTTCAAATATCCCAAAGTTTTTAACAAACTTAAAGTATAAATATTTAGCCCAGCACCCCCATCTATCAACACACGCCTGACACGGGTTTTATGAATCATTACTTCAATGTGAAGGGCAAGATTATGTGGATGGCTTAGGGATTTGTCATCATCTTCTAAGAAAGAGAGGTAGTGAGGACTGGTAATGTGGTTCACCATGCCTTGAAATTGGTCTATATCAATGTTGTTGGGGACATTTTCTGTGCACAAAGCATCCTCAAGAATCTGCTTATGTCTAGGGGACAACTCTAGGAGCTCCAAGATTGAGATCTGTGCTGGAGTTTTCTGTAACTGATCTACAAGATTGTAGTTTGGTTTGGGAGCACTGGAAAACTTTATGGTGACATTATTGGATGCCACTTGCTTGGGTTTTTTGGATGGACTTGAACTAGGACCTCTAAGAATAATAGGGCCTTGACTCTTGGTAACAGCATTAAGGGCTTGAGAAGATAACCTAGAGTGAGGACCTCTCAGCACCACAATAGGTTCTTTGTCAAAGACAAGGGGAGAGTCATAACCATCTAGGTCCTTATTCCTCATCATATTAACACTTGGCTCCACAAATTCAATCATGTTTATCACATTTTCTGCCGCTGTATAAGTGTAGTTGATTGCAACTTTGCCATTCTTTGATTTAGAGGTTTCCCCCTTGTCATAATTAGGCAAAGGTTCCTTAAAAGCCTTATGATCAGCATTGGTATTTAGGCCATCAACTTGAAGCTTTCCATTTTCTATGAAATCTTGGATGATATGTTTTAATCTCCAATAGTTTTCAACAATATGGCCGGGGCCATTATGAAATTTACAGAATGCCTTGTCGTCCCACCAATGAGGTTTAGGATCTGGAATGTGAAATTTTGCAGGATCCTGAGGATGTGCCAAGTTGTTAGCAATGAGAGTTTTGAGAACATCCTCATATGAGTCACCCAATTTGGTAAATTTTTGGTTCTAGTTTTTGGGCCTCTCTTGATATCTTGGTTTACTTTCTTGCTGTGGAGGTGCATTAAGCTTCATTGCTTGCACAACATTAGTCAAATTAAGAACACCTTGATCTCTTGATTGGGAAGAGTCCACAACTCCGTCATTGACAACTTGTTTGTTCTTGTTCCAACTATTGTTCTTCCATTTATCCTTGTTTTTGTGTTGACCATTGTTGCTATGTCTGGTCAAAATGCCTTGTTCTTTTAGAACATCCTCAATGCGGCATGCAGTTTCAATCATGGTATCAAAGGAATTGAAGACTATCTTTTTAATCTCATATCTCATTTCAGGCACAAAGTTACTGACAAGTATGTCAATATTTTCATCCTCATGGATTGTCCTAGGATACCGAGAGCACTATCTCCTCCACCTTTGCAAGAAGGTAACAAAGGGTTCCCCCTAATTTTGTTTCAAGTTGCATAGGTCCAACATAGTAACAGATCTTGATAGATTATATGTGAAGTGTTGAATGAATCTATGAACAAGTTCTCTAAAAGTCTTGACAGGGGGAGTTATATTGGTAAACCATTCCATTGCTTGTCCTTTAAGACTTCTAGGAAATAACCTCATCAAATAAGAGTCATCCTGATGAAATTCAAAGCTCATAGTATAGAACTGGTGCACATGGTCATGTGGAACACCACTGCCATCATATTTATCGTATTGAGGGAATTCCACTCTCTTTGGAAAATCCTTCATACTCACACTCTTGTCGAATGGATTAGGACAAATTGAGTCTAGTGAGAATGAGCTCTTAGGTTGCATCATTTTTTCCATCATTTGCTTCATTTGGTGAATTTCTTCCTCTTGAGAGGGATTTTGCTTTTGTATTTTGTTGTCCACATCAAAATTATAAGGGACTTTGGCGCCCTTGTTGATTAGACTTTCCAAGAACTTATCTTTGTTTTGTTCCAAATACCTCTCCACATACTGTTGGAAGATAGGTTCTTGTTGAATTCGCATGAAGTCTTGAGTATCAAGGTCATAATGTGAGCTACCACCTCCATGTTGGGAACCATGATGTACATGTTGGGAGTGTGGTCTTGAATTTCTAGGAGGGGTCTGCCTCCTATAGTGAGCATACTAAGAGGCCCTTCTTCCTCTAGGACTAGGAGATCTAGAAGGGGTTCTTGACCACCTTCTACTTCTTGTTGTTCTGGAAGGGGTGGAGGGAGGAGAATTATTTCCACTATTAGCACCCCTGTTATTGAATTGATTGTTTAATTTCTATGCTAACAGCCTATCTTGCTCTTCTCAAGCAAGTTTCCTTTGTACTTCCAATAAAGGTTGGCTCTCTGCCTCAAGATGTCAAAATTTTTCTTGCTATGCAGCTTGTTCATCTAGAAAGGCTTTCTTTTCACACTCAATTCTTCTGAGCCTATCACTTGTGAACCTTGACATATTTTGAAGTGGTGAGCTTGGTCTAGACTGTTTGAACAAGTCATTGGTATATGTTGTATTGACATGAGCATCACCAGGTTCATTGTATTGGTCTTCATGTTGTGACCATTGTTCTTGGTGAGCTCGTCTCTTATGCCTTTCATCTCATTGATGGGCATCCAAATATCTTGAATTAATGAGGGGTGAACCAGGTTGATCATCATGAGAAGAATTTCCAAATATAATGTTGTTTCTATGTCATTCATAGATGTCATCAAGAGTTTGATCCATGGCTTCCCTCTCCCACCGAGTCATGGTATAACTCATATCCATACCTAAGTGGGAAGGTGCTGAGGGGGTACTCAACTCACTAAAATGGCTCTTCAGGTCAAACCAGGTGTTAGACTTACTCCTAGGTGACTGGTCAAATATTGGTTCCTTTTCCTTTCTCTTTTGACGAGTTTGAATTGGGGGTAGTTGGTTGAAGACTATCTGAGGTCGCTTTCCTTGGCTCACTTGATATCTTGTTGTTACTGACATGAAAGGGAGAGTTCAGGCAAATAGACAATTCTAGGAAACGTCAATACCAGACTAGGATAGTAAAAGTTTTCTCTTGTTCGAGAGAAATGGTGAAATAGAACTGTTGCAAATAGGTGCAAACCAACACTGCCACAGAGGTGCTCAATTCTTGGGTGAATACCTTAGCACATATGGATCAGGATGACTTACACAAATAACTAAATTTGAATGTGAGGAAAATGGGTGGATGAAGAGATTACTAGCACTCTCCAAGTGTGTTATCGAAGAGTCAAAAAATTTATCTATTTGACAAGAACAATTCCTAATTTATCAATCTCAAGAAAAATTTCTTATTGGATCAAGGATCACTAACTCAAAAGGTCAAGGTCACAAGAACCCTAAATATAGAATAGGTCTCTAAAACTAGGACAAGTCACCTAATCGGACTGAGACAAGTGACCGAATCGAAGAACTCAGGATTTTAGTTTGTTGTTCATTTTCAAAGATCAAGCAAGTATATCAATGGATTTTGATCAAGCACATAAGATAGCAATTAGGGAGTTCAAGAAAGCAATTATCTTCAAACAATGAGCAAGGGGCAAAGCAACCTTGCACATGAACAAGAATAGTGACTTAGTATGCTACTCCTTAAAGATTCTACTTGTGTATGTTCTTGGATATGTTTTAGCAGGCACTCAGAACACAACAACATCCTAGCAAGATGTCTACAAGGATATACATGGCTTTTCTAAAGGGTGTCCTCGATATACCCAAGGTATGTGAGGCCCAAATCCATAGATAAGAAGAATCAGAAATCACACAGCCAGGGGGAGACAGTAACCCAAATCTCCTCCTTCACTTCTCAAAGGTATAAAGTTCTTTGAGGCTTAGCCAAGAGTGAAATATAACTCATTCCCAAGAGAGGTGTCATTGGATTCACCTCCTAATATTTATACTCCATCGGAATAGGGGAGTTAAGGTCATCCCTTGAGGTGATGAAATCCCCAAGTAGGCCTTCTAGAAAATGAAAAGGTAAGTAATTCACATTAAAAAAGTATTGAAAAGCACTAAAGGTGGAACACTTAACGCTTAGAGAAAATATGAGGTGAGTCCACAAGGTGGAACACTTAACTCCTCACACAAGCTACAAACAAGTCCACAACCTAGAAAACAAGTGAGTTCCAAAAAGCACAAAAGGGTTGCCTAGTGGAACAATTAACGCTTCTTTCCTCTAGACCCCTCCCCTTTAATGTGGTGCTAAGATTGCAACCATGGGGTGGAACAAGGGGCTGACAGATGAGTGAGTCCAATAACCCAAGATAGCAATCAAGATCAATCACAAGTAATCTAAGACTACTTAATCAATACTACTCATAAGTGTAAGAGGGTTTGAATCATGGAATATTTAACTTTCCAAGTAAACATGAAGTGAGTCCACAAAGTGGTGCATTTAACTCTTCATGTAAACTAGGAATGAATCCATGCCCTAGATTACTCAATGAGATGTTTTGATATTTGAAACCAAGAATTACTTACAGTTTAAAAGACAAGCATTCACTTAAACACAAATTTGAATGAAAGCAAATCTAGGTTCATTCATTTCCCATTAAGAGCATAAAAAAGGTGTTCTAGGAAAGTGTGTAACACTCAAGCCAAACACAAGAGCTTAATTTTAATGCCCAAACCAAATGTTATAGGGATTTTAAGAACGTACCTTAAGTCCAAAGATCTGCAATCTAGAATTTAGCACACATCTGAAAGTACAAAATCAAGACAAATCAATGGCAAACCGTAAGTGTTAGAAATCAAAATCCCAATCAATGACATCGATAGAATAATAATGATTAAGTTATTAAGCCTAATCAAAAATTTAAAAAAACATGACATTGACAGAATAATAATTTAATTGAGCACCCTTGAATGAATCAGCACCTGCAAATTAAAAATTAAGCATGACATTGATATTGACATAAAATTAATTCAGCACACATCCAAAAAAAAAGAAGAAGAAGCCTGATACATGGACATCTTGAAGCATCTATGGTAAGTGATTCTTCAAGGGACACTAGATAGAAGTTAAGCATCCATGTCAGATGGCAGCATCAATTCTTTGTATGAGCCTACCATTGCTCCAAGTACCTTGGAATCTGTAGTCCATGTCTATAACATTAACTCAATAATAATACTTGCAAGTCCAAATGGATGATTGTTCACAATTGGTGCAGCATACCAATGCCTGTGCTCTACAAAAATACAACATGAGACAACTATTGCAGCTGAAAACTCAAAATTCAAAATGTATTAACAATGATGTCTATCGACTACAGATTTGCACCATCATGGACTCCAAAATGTGGGTGAACTGAATGACAAATGATAGCATGGTTTGTAGGAACATTCATATTGAAAGTGTAATCAACCTACAATGAATTGCTTCCCATGCATGTCACGGTTTCTTGAAACCATTTAGAATTTAATACATTCAAACTTTGTAAATGGATGAATCCAACATTGAGTTTGCATAAATTATATTTGAAAAACAATTGAAACAGTTCAAGATTCTACAGTCCCAAAATATTTGCACAGATAAAACTTAATCCATGTTTCCAGCCAAGTATGTATAGATCAAGCTTCTACTATCGATGCTAACTATGCATAAAGTTTGGTGTTGGAAATTTTTGATTGAAAATAGTAATTGTTTAAAAAGATTTCACGCTAAAAATTGTTGAGGAAAAGGTTTGATTGGCATTTCAGACGACTGTGTATAATCAACATTTCTGCAATTGATGATAATGCTTAGGTGGATTTCTGTATAGAACCTGTCGACGTTATTTACAGAGAATCTCATTCAATAAAACCAATACACATTGTTCAAGGGCAAAACTGATAAAAAAATAATTTTAAACTTCAATGAAATCCGATTGTAACTCATTTGTGACAAACACAAAACCGATAATGCTCTTATCGATTCATTTTTCTTATGCAATCTGAACTGTCTATGTACTGATGTTCAAATACAATACCTTCCAAAAGTTTAACCTATCTTCGAAATACGTAATCAAGCAAGAAATACAAAATAGAGAAATGTAACAAGTAATTGAAGAACCGAAAGTTTATAACAGAGAACAGAGCACGGTGGGTGCCAAAATGTGTACACAAAAATGTGACACTTTTGTGAATCTTTATATGCAAGGAGACTCAAGAATGAGCCCTCACAAGCTGACTCACAGCTCTCTATCCGAGAAGTGTAGGGGTTGATATTGAGGCCCTCAGATTGACCAAGTTACCCATGCAAGTACAAACTCAGAAGGAGAGATTCAAAGAGGAGAAGCAAGAATGCTAATCTCCATGAATCCTATTCATGCATGCAACTAAAAACTAGTCTAAATGATGCAATGCAAGAAATAAAACTAATTCATTAAAATGAAGATTAATCTACAACAATGAAATAAAACTAAACTAAAATTCTATGCAAACAATATGCTATCAAATTTAAACTAAAATGGAAATATGAAAACTAAATGATGATCTCAAAAGCTCTAATGAAAATTGCAGCATAAAGATGATATGAAAATTTGGGATCCTCAACTGAGAGTGAGAGGGCTCATTTTATAGCGAAATGTGGATTTGAATCCAAATTGAAGATCAATTGAGATAAATAGAAAAGAGGAAACAAAAGTTGATTTTAGAAAGTTTGTAGGAGAATGGAATTCTTTTTATTTTATTTCTTTTTAATTGACTTGTTTCCTTTTCCATCACAAGATATTTTGGAGAAGATATTTTATTTATTTAATTGAAAAGAATAATATATCTTTTAATAAAATAAAATAAGATTATATAATTTAGAAATGAATATTAATTAAATAAAATAAAGTCATTTAATTAAAAATGGATTTTAATTGAATAACATCATTTCATTTAAGAAATATTAATTTCAATTAAATAACATTAATTAATTTATTTAAAAGGAATTTATTTCTTTCAATTAATTAAATAAAATTAATGAAATATTCAAAACCTCAGGAAGAAATGAAATAATTCAAATGGTTAAGATTTGAACAAAGAAGTTTAATTTGAAAATTGCAACACATTGATTCAGAAAATTGATGTTGTTAAATTGAATAAATGGGGCCCCAAATTCTAGGCGACCATTTTAGGGTGCATACACCACCAAAAGACTCCTAATAACAAGATATTAAGTGCCTAAAAAGAATGAACTAGTATATACCACACTTGAAAATGAAAGTAAAGAACAAGCACTTGATTGTTTTTATGCTTTGGGCAGCCCTGCAAGAAAGGTTAGTAGCCCTTGTGCATTTGAAGCTTTGACATGCATTCTTTTAGCAAATATTCAAGCAATGAGGGCACACCTACAAACACAAATTGTTAGGTCCACAAAAGTTAGCACAATAAAATGAGGTATAATCTGCAAATGAAACTCTATCTTAACATAACAAATCAAAACCAGCAAGCAAACAACCCAAATCTTGCAAAGAAAGAACCAAAATCACTCACTACCACGCTTGGGTGACAGTTCTGTTAGAAAATGTTTTGCATGATACTTCACAGTATAGTAGTGCGATACTTCTTTTCTGGATGATACTTCACATGACACTAGACAACAGAGTGCTATATAACTATGCGAAAGAGTCCTGTATGGTCGCATGATACTTTTATTGGAAAAGTATTGCATGACTATGTAATAAACTATCGTACGACACTGGAAAATATTGCACGATACTCTGTTAGAAAAATGCAGAAAACAACCGAGAACAGCAAGATAAATATGAGGAAAAATTAGCGGAAATGCATGAAAGGAAAGGACAAAATATAGTTGTTCTACCCCACGGTGGGTGCCAAAAATGTACACTCAAAATGTGCACTTATCTAAGTCATTACTTCCAAGGGCATCCATGGATTGAAAACCTTGAGAAAGTGACCTAGAGCTTCCTAGGAATGGAGTCACAAGGGTGTTTAAAATGCTCTTAGCTAGAGCTATCAAGCCTATAACCTTGCTAGTAAACCATGCAATGGGAGATTCAAAGAGACAAGGGCAAGAATGCCAATATCTTCAAGAATCTTGATGAAAATGCAATGCAACTATTGTAAAATGAAAAATGCAACTAAGCTATGGAAATGAAAGTGTTATAAGCCATTACTAATTAAGCTATGTGAACTAAGCTAGAACTTGAAAGGAAACTAAGCTAATAATGCAATGAAATAAACTAAGCTAAGAATGCAATGAAAGAAACTAGAATGCAACAAGCTCTCCAAAGCTCCAAAATCTCCAAGAAAACCTGTAGCACAACATTAGCATTAAGAGTGGGATCCTTTGAATGAGAAAAGAGCTCTCCTTTTAAAGATAAATAGACCATATAGATTAATAGGCAAAAGATTTGATCAAGGGCGGAGTTTGAAAGTGGGAGAAATCCATGTGCACAAGTCTCCTCCAATGAGAAAGAAGTGTTGACTTTTGTGCCTCATGTGAGACAAAAAGGCCTTTTCTCCTTTTTATAAGATAGGAATAATGCTTTATTTGTGCAACTTAGGATAAGAGGAAAGTGGGGGCTTTTTATTTAATAAAAGGGGAGGGAATTCCTTTTAATTAAATAAAGACTTAGGATAAAATGGTTATCCCATAGAATATAACCGAATAAATGATAGAATTAGGATTTGATCAAGGAAATTGATTTAATTGAAAATATTGCAAAGCATTGATTTAGGAAATTGATAAATTGAAGAATGGGGCCCAAAGTATAAGCAACCATTTTAGGGTGCATACTGGTACAACCCGAGCTGAATCTAACTCAAATTGGGCAATCCATGAATTGTCTTCAATCAGTTCATTCTTCTATTTTACTAGATATTCCATATACTATTTACCTCTTGTACTTCTACCAACTCTTTGTTCCAAAATCTGCTCAACTTCTTTTGTCTTTTTATTAAGATAATCATTCGATACTATCATCTCTTCATTTGATTTATGGTACTCAGACAAATTAGCAATGTTGAATATAGGTGATATATCCATGTCATCAGGTAACTCAATCTCATAAGCATTTCCACTGTCGAATTTTCTCAAAATCTTAAAAGGACCAAACTTCTTCATTTTCAGCTTTCCATATGTTCCAACAGGAAATCTACCTTTCTTCAAATGAACCATCAATTCATCACCAATTGCAAAAGTCTTATGTCTTCTTGATCTATCAAATTTGTCTTTATACTTCTGATTACTTTTATCCAACTTATGTTTCACATCTTCATGCAATGTCTTCATGAACTTAGCAAATTTTACTCCTTCAACACTTCTCTTTTCTTCATCATTAATATCCCTCAAATTTGATATACCTCTCGGTTGTATTCCATTTACAATCTCAAAAGGTGTTTTTCCAATACTCCTATTCACTAAATTATTGAATGCAAACTCTACTTGTGCCAACACATAATCACAATTACTTGGTGTGTCTCCAACTAAACATCTCAAAAGATTACCGAAACTTATATTCACAACTTTTGTTTGTCCACCAGTCTGTGGGTGAAATGTAGAACTATACCTCAACTCAATGCCAAACTTTCTCCAAAGATTCTTCCAAAAGTATCCAACAAATTTACTGTCTCGGTCAAAGATGATACTCCTCAGTAATCCATGCAATCTAAAAATTTCCTTAAAGAAAAGATCTGCTATATGTACTGCATCTGATGTGTTTCTATAAGGTATAAAATGTGCCATCTTAGAAAATATTTCCACAATAACAAATATAGAATCATTACCTCTCACTGTCTTCGGTAAGACAAGAGAAAAATCCATACTGATATCAATCCAAGGTTTCTGAGGAACAAAAATTGGTGTATACAATCCAATATTTTGACTTACTCCCTTTGCAACTTAACAAATTCCACAACTTTTCACAAATTTATGAACATCCTTATACAACCACGGCCAAAAGTATTTCTCGTTAAGAAAATTCAATGTTTTGTCAACACCAAAGTGTCTAGCCAAACCACTACTATGTTTCTCCTTTATCAAATTAGTTCTCATTGATCCTCTCTGTATACACAACTAAATAACTTTAAACAACATACCTCCTTGAGTGAAATAGTCTTCCCATTTAGTACTCAGTTGATCTTGAATAGGTGCTTTGCACTTTCTCCATGACTCAAAAAAATTAGGATCAAATTCATATGAATCTCTCATGTCATCAAAACCAAGAACTTCAATTCTCATCTCAGTCATCAAATATATTCTTCTACTCAATGCATCAGCAACTCGGTTAGTGACTCCACTCTTATGTTTTATAAAAATTGTATAACTCTGCAAATATTCAACCCATTTCATATGTCTCTGATTCAACTTATTCTGACTACCCAAATACTGTAAAGCCTTATGATCGGTATACAACACAAATTCACTTGGTATCAAATAATGTCTCCATTTCTTTAGGGCTTAAACAATAGCATAGAACTCTTGATCATACACATAATATTTCCTTTTTGCATCATTCAACTTTTCACTAAAGAAAGCAATAGGTTTTCCTTCTTGACTCAACACAACTCCTATTACACTACCACTTGCATCACATTCAACTTTAAATACCTTATTGAAATTAGGTAATGCTAACACAGGCAATTCAACAACCTTCTGCTTCAGAGTCTCAAAACTTTTATCAGCTCTATGTGTCCACTTGAATTCTCTTTTATGTCCTCTCATAGTCTTAGTCACAGCATTACAAATTGAACTAAAATTCCTAATGATCTTTCCATAAAAACTTTCCAAACCATGAAATGATCTTACCTCACTAGCATCCTCAGGTGTAGGCCAATTCAAAATAGCTTCAACCTTTTCAGGATCCATTTTCAAACCATCAACCAAAATTACAAATCCCAAATACACAATCTCCTCTTGCATGAAAGAACACTTTTTCAGATTAATCATCAACTTTTCTTCTTTCAATATTTGCAATACTTGTTTAACATGCAAAAAATTCTCTTCTCTGGTCTTACTAAATATTAAAATATCATCTAGGTATAAAATCATAAATTTTCCTAAGAATTTCGTCAAAACTTCATTCATCAATCTCATAAAAGTACTCGGTGCATTAGTTAAACCAAAAGGCATAACCAACCACTCATACAAACCTTCTTTTGTCTTAAAAGTAGTCTTCCACTCATCACCTTCTCTAATTCTGATATGATGATATCCACTTTTCAAATCAATTTTGGTAAAATACTTTTCTCTGGTCAAACTATCCATTATGCCATGCATTCTCAGTATTGGGAACCTATATTTCACTGTTATCTTGTTGATTTCTCAAGAATCCGTACACATTTTCCATTCTCCATTCTTCTTAGTTGCCAATACAACTGGTACTACACAAGGACTCAAAATTTCTCAGATCAAACCTTTCTGCAACAATTCTTGAATCTTTCAGTTCAATCCCTGATTCTCAGGAGGTGTCAACCGATGTGGTGCCTTATTCGTTAAACTAGCTCTAGGGATTAAATCCATGCAATGATCAATGCTTCTCTTTAGTGACAAACCATTAGTTACATTATTAGGAATGATCTCTCTATATTCGGTGAGTAACTTATCAATCTCCTCATGGATACTATCGTCTATTTTCTTACTTAGTTTTTAGGAATCACAACAAAACACACATCATTCTTTTTCAAGTCCTTAAAAAACTTTCTTCCTTCCATCAAGAAAAATTTCACAGATGTACAAACACTCCTAACAGGTTCTTCCATCAAAGGTAACAAGATTTGTCTTCTCCTATAATCCCAAATAGTATATTTATGCAATCTCCCATCATATAAAGCATGTCTATCATATTGCCAAGGTCTACCCAACAAAATATGACAACAATCCATAGGCATGATATCACATAATACCTTATCATAGTACTTTCCAATTTTCAAATTCACATAACATTGTTCACTTACCAAGAGTGTATGCTCATCCTTGATCCATGAAATTTGATAGGGCTTTGGGTGTTCCAACCTTTTCAACTGCAAATTTGTAACCATTTCCCTAGATGCCAAGTTCTTCAAGCTTCCACTATCAATGATTACCTTCCACACTTCATCAGAAACTCTACATATGGTCTTGAAATTTTTTTTCCTTACCGAATCTTCCTTATTACTTTTACTCCAAAGTGCCCTCCTTACCATCAAGTTCTTTTCCTTCTCAAGTTCATTTAGTGACTCTTCTTGCAGCAAAGCATTTCTACTACTACCGACCTTCTTACTTGTATGTGTGCATTCAAATGATCTATGTCATTCTCCAAAATTGTAACAAGTTCCTCAGAAACCACCTCTGTTATAACCACCTCGGTAGTTATTGCCTCTTCCTCTAGATGAACTTTCACCTTTCCACTCGGTCTTGCCTTTATCTAAATTTGTCTTTTCTGGTTCAGATCTATTATTTTCACCATAAGATCTACCTCTTCCTCTAGGGAATCTACCACCTCCACCTCTTTGTCTTTTCTCATGTCTTTTGTTTAATTTTTCCTCAGCTTTCAAGGCAAACTGATAAGCTTCTTCAATGTTTTCCAATTTAACCAAGCTGATTTCTTCTTGGATGGAAACTCTCAATCCATTCAGGTACCTAGCAATTTTTTCCACTTCATCTTCAACATGTCTAGATCTGATATCAAATCTATAGAATTCCTCAGTATAATCTTTTACCAAGGTATCTTTCTGCCTCAAACTTTGCATTCGCCTAACTAGGTTAATCTGATAATCATAAGGTAAAAACTTTCCTTTCAACTTATTTACCATCTTATTCCATACCTTGATTTTGTCTTTACCTTTCCTCTTTCTATCCAATTGCAGATGTTCCCACCAAAAGGATGCGTGACTCTTCAACTTTGTGCTTGCAATTTTCACCTTCTTTTCCTCAGGAAAATTTTCATATTCAAAGTACTTTTCCATCTCGATGATCCAGTCCACCAATTCATCTGAATCCAACCTTCCACTATACTCAAGAGTATTAAAATGTGGTGTAGACTTCAAATTTTTCAAATCCTTCAACAATATTTCCTCACCTTGATCCATCACATGTATAGGTTCTGTAACATCTTGTTCTTCTTCAATTTCATCATCACTAACATCTTCAAGATGTCTTCCTCTATGCTGGGTTGTCTCAATAGCTTCTAATCTAGCAACAAGTTGTCTCAACATGTCTGCCAATCCTAGATTTACATCTCGCATCCCATGAACCATCTTGAAACCCTCTACAATTGCAGGCCAAATCACAATCTGCTACCCCAAAACAAATCAACTAGGGTTTGACAAGAAGGAACCCTCAAACCTAGACTCAAAAATCTAGATCCAAATCTCACCTTCACTCTGATACCACATAGTGTAGGGTAGAGGAGGATTGGGGCCAAAGGCACACCCAAATGTAGATCTACCTTGCAGAGAGCACACACAAAAGCAACAACACACAAGTGAGAGAGAGAATGCAGC
Source organism: Chamaecyparis obtusa (assembly GCA_027943335.1). Taxonomy (NCBI): domain Eukaryota; kingdom Viridiplantae; phylum Streptophyta; class Pinopsida; order Cupressales; family Cupressaceae; genus Chamaecyparis; species Chamaecyparis obtusa. The sequence continues at coordinate 110,357 of BSBK01008531.1, forward strand.
TTAGATCCTTATATTTCATCCAATATATTTATACATGATAGGCTGTAAGGCCTTCCTAGTTAGAGCCAGACATTACAATTGAATTACAATAGTCCTCCAACATGCAAGGATTCAAAAACTATCTTCAATCTTATAACTTCTATCTTCTATCAAAACTACCCCTAAACTACAACCAACAACCATAATTTATACAAGAGGCTACCGAACAAGTCAGTCTGTAGATCCACCATTATTGGAAGGAATGACCAGATCTAGGTCCACATGCTTCCCAATGATAGATACCAACATTAAATATATGACCATAATTAAATTCACAAGTCTTGGCTAACTCTACATTAGTCACCATTGTAGACTTCCCAATTGATTCTTCTTATTGAAACATTCACCCACAATTCAAATCTTGTGTGCTGTGATACCAATCTGATAGATACCAACTAGTGTGCTGCACCAACTTGATCAAGAACCTACTAGCTCCAAATCCACCAAGATCTCCTAAGTCCTATCCAACTTGGTTTAGGACTTCTCAATGCCTCCATGTAAGGTGACATTCTCTAGTGCTTCATTAGGGTATCTACCTTCAATTACATTTACCTTCCCAACTCTATTAGCTCTCCTCTAATGGCTTCTTTGACTCCTGTCAATAAATTTAGTGTCCTGCAGAGGTTCTTATGTTTCATCCAAACTACTTAGTTCAATCTTGATCCCTCTAGCCCAAGGTGTCAATATCTAGGTTACCGATCTCCACTTTTTGTCTCAAAAAGCCTATTAGGCCTAATAGCCCTCTACTAGGTCTTCCTGACCGGTTTTTGGCTATTTGAGTGAAATGCCTCTGAACAACCCAAAAAATAGATTATTGATTCCAATACCCTTTTTATAGTTATTCAATATTTTTTAGGTCTCTCCTCCTCAAACTGTCTATAAATGCCCTTCCTATATTTAAGGGGTTTTAGGGCTAATTGAGCTTCCTGAACCAGCGAGGATTTCTTGTCTTCAAAGTCTCATTGGTTGGATTGTTCAGACCCCAATCTTCTTGGAGGGTCTTTGTATGAGTCCAAAGACTCTCTCCATGCATTCAACTTAACTTCACCTTCGAACCCATGTATCAACACATGCAATATCAAGTGCAAGCTCCTTAACCAAGTTGTTGGATATTGCTAATGCATGGGTGGTGATTGAGACATGTAATATGTTTAATCACTATGTTACTAAATGGGAACTCATACTATTGTCATTTTTGTTTTGTCACTAATGTCAACATATGCTTTTATGAAGGAACCAGACTGGTAATCGTAGTGTACGGTTAGTGTATGGATGTTTCAGATGCTACAAAGTTAGATGAGAGTTTAGGTGGATGTTGTGATCTTATATATGTGATCTCATCATTAAGTATTTCATATTAAGAGAGTTACAACTATTTTGGTAAAGACTAGTCACTGGACTATGACAGTGAGAATTGACAGAGTTAGTCTCTGAGTTTTTGATATATCTTTCAGAGGGATTGGATTCAAGGTATGAAAACTTGAAGGATAATGGAAGAGGTAATGATAGATGTTAATTGGTCATCACAAGGTATGGAGTGATTGGTGATGTCATCTGTGACATGTGCTTTGATGATGGCTTATTCTGAAGCTGACTCAGGGAATGAAGCGTGTATTTTGTTTGGCAAGCACAAATCAAGGATGTTGGTCCTTAATTGTTGTAATGTAATCATTGTAAATTTTTTATAGATATCATGTGTATCTTAGCAAGGGTTTATGTAATTGTTTGTAATTAGGAAAGCCTTATGGGCCAACTTTATCTTGGTAAATTGTAATAAGGTATAAATGAAAGGTCTTTTCCTTGGAAAAGATATGGATGGAATATGTATGATATAAGGAGGTTGTGAAAGTTGCAAACTTGTGTCTACTATATGTAGAGAAAAGGATTACTGGTGGACTTCCTTGGAACTGATCAAGCAAAGACAAGTTGTTGGAAAATAGTTCAAAATATTGCGTATTTCTTCATATACACCTGTTGCGAACTAGTGAGTTCTGAAGGTGGATTTAACCTTCTTTGGGCAGTGAGACCTCTATTGTTCTTGACTCCTAATAGGGTCTATCCTCTATCAAGGACTATGTACTGTAACATTTCAATAAGCTCCTAACAGGGCTATATCTTCTAACAAGGATTACTATACTCTCAGTACATCATTTGTGGGTGCTAATTCCCACCGGGGTTTTTACCTTTAACAGGGTTTCCACGAGACCAAAATATTGTGTTATTGAGTTGGCATTCATTGTGTTCATTGTTTCTGATATTGTTGAGCTTAAAGTTTAAATTTTAATATTCTATTATACAACTGATTCACACCCCCTCTCAATTGTATTGTGGACTGTTATTCCTAACAATTGGTATTAGAGCTTGTGGTCCTCAGAGAGAAAGCTTAATAGCTTGAGGTGATCTTGGAAATGACATTCTATAGGAAGGAAAGTCCTAAGTTTGATCCTGAAAATTTTGATAGTTAGAAAAACAAGATGCAAACACATCTGCTATGTATGTGCATAGACTATTGGATGATTGTGAAGAAGAAGGAATCTCTAAAGGTTGAGAATGACTTGGAAACAACCGATGATGATGAAAAGAAGTTATTTTCATGAAACATGGTTGCAAGAGAAGCATTGATCAATGCACTATTTGAGGGTGAGTTTATTGAAATTAAAGATCTAGATTCGGCACATGAAATTTGGAATAAACTAGAGGCACTCTATGAAGGAGACAAGTATACCAAACAAGTGAAATTGCAAAAATAGAAGACAAAGATGGAGAAGCGGCAAATGAATGAAGATGAAAGCATTAGAGCCTATGTTCAAAGGGTTACAAAAGCTGTAGTTGGAATCAAAAATTGTGGAGGTACTTATGATGAAGATGAAGTCATTGCAAAGATTCTCAGATCTCTAACTCCTACTTACAAATTCAAGGCAATGTCAATTCATGAAACTATACCCCTAACTCCAAACTTTAGCAGAGAGATGTTGATTACAAAGTTAACTACCTTTGAAGCTGCAGAATTAGGAGAAGCTACACCTAAAGTTGAATCTGCATTTAGGGCATCTGCACACAAGAAAGTATTTGCACTTCTGAGCACAAGCAAAGAAGACCTGAAAGAAGAGCTTGGTGAATATGCTGAGGAATGGGAGAAGATAATGGAAGAAGAAAAGAAGATGGAAGAACTTGTTGCACTGATTACTAGAAGAGAGAAAAGAGGTAAGGGAAAATTTGAAGGAAAATTACCTTTGAAATTTTTTTCATGCAATAAGATAGGTCATTTTGCGTCTAGATGTCCTACAAGAGTTCCTAAATACAAACCTGATTATGCAAAGATTAGAAGAGACAAAGAATGTTATTATGCTAGTGAAGGAATCTCTAATGATGATGATTTAGACAATGAAGAGATTGGATTTTTTGTCATTAAAGATGAACCAGTTCATGAAGAAAAAGCTTTAGTATCTCATGTTGATAAGAAAACTGAATGGATAATTAACATTGGATGTTCTCATCACATGACTAGTGATAAGAATAAATTTGTTAAATTAGAAAATTATGATGGAGGTGTTGTAAGGTTTGGGGAAAATCTCCCAAAGTCCATCATAGAAGTTGGATCCATCACTCTGGATGGAAAGACTAATACATACAATGTAATACTAGTTGAAGGATTGAAGCATAACTTGTTGAGTGTTGGACAATTAATGGATAAAAACTTTCAGTTAAGTTTTGTTAATGGTAAATGCTTTATCAGAAGCAAGGAAGGGTAATTGATTGCTACCAATTCAAGATCTAGAGGTAATGTATTTGAACTAAACACATTTGGAGCCTCTTGTTTTTTTGCGAAGGTAGATGATAGTTGGTTATGGCATAGAAGATTTTGTCATGTTAACTTTGATAACATTGTGAAGGAAAGTATGGTTAATGCAGTAAGAGATCTACTGAAGATTATGAAACCTTCTAACACTGTATGTAGAGAATGTGTTATGGGAAAGCAAACTAAAAGCAGTCATAAAAGAAAAACATTTTACATCAAAAGGAAAGTTGGATCTGGTACATATAGATCTATGTGGGCCTACAAGAACAAAGTCATACTATGGAGAAAGGTATTTTATACTCTTTGTTGATGACTTTTCTAGAATGATGTGGGTTACTTATTTGAGAGAGAAATCATAAGTATTTGACAAATTCAAGTTGTTTAAAGCAAAAGTAGATAATGAATCAGGATTGAAAATAAAGTGTTTAAGATCAGATAAAGGTGGAGAGTTTTCATCAGATTTATTTAATTCATACTATGAAGAGCATGGGATAAAAATAAAAACATCTGCTCCTAGGACTCCACAATAGAATGGGATAGCAGAGCGAAGAAACATAACTATACTTGATGCTGCTAGGACAATGTTGATTGAAGGAAATATATCTCATGTACATTGGAGAGAGGCTGTTGGAACAACAGTGTACACATTAAATAGAATTCAAATCAGAGATGTCACAAGTAAGACTCCTTATGAACTATGGTTTGATCATACTCCTACTATAAAATATTTCAAAATTTTTGGTAGCAAATGTTATATCAAGAGGGATGATGAGATAGGGAAATTTGATGCTAGAAGTGATGAAGGTATCTTCCTTGGTTACTCTATTGAAAGCAAGGCATACAAATGTTTCAATACGAGATTAAGGAAGATGGTTGGAAGTAACAATGTAAGAATAGATGAAATTTCAAATATAGGAAAGAATATATGACAACACTCAGATATCAGAAGTGAAAGAAACCACCACTGCTACCAAAGAAGAACTTGTTGAGGAAGAAAGTGAAAAAGAGGCTTGTGATGATACAAGCAAGACTACTGAAACTCCTAAAACTCCAAGGTATGTAAAAAATAACCATCCTAAAAATCAAATTATTGGCAATACCAGTCAGGGAGTGCTAACTAGATCTAAAGTTAGAGAAGAAATTTGTTTGATTTCTCAAGTTGAGCCAAAAACTACAGATGAAGCCTTTAAAGATGAATCTTGTATAAATGCCATGAAAGAAGAATTGGATCAGATAAAGAAAAATAATACTTGGGAATTGGTTCCAAGACCTAAAAATAAAAATGCTATAGGAACAAAATGGGTCTTTAGAAACAAAATGGATGAAGAAGGAATAGTTGTAAGGAACAAAGCAAGACTAGTGTGTAAGGGATACTCACAACAAGAAGGCATAGACTTTGAAGAAACATTTGCTCATGTTGCTAGAATAGAGGTAGTAAGATTATTTCTATCTTATGCTGCACACAAAAACTTCAAAGTGTATCAGATGGATGTTAAATTTGCATTTTTGAATGGAGATCTTGAAAAAGAAGTATACATAGAACAACCGGATGGATTTCCTCTATGCGAAGACAAAGACATGGTGTGCAAATTAAAGAAAGCCCTGTATGGGTTGAAGCAAGCTCCTAGGGCTTGGTATGCAAGGTTGGACAAGTATCTACTTGGGCTTGGATTCAAAAAAGGTAACGTGGACAGGTATTTGTATTTAAGAACTACTAAAGATGGAATCCTGATAGTAGAAGTATTTGTGGATTACATTATCTTTGGAGGTAATGATGATCTATGTAAGAAGTTTTCTAAAGAAATGGAAAGTGAATTTGAGATGTCCATGATAGGTGAAATGAATTATTCCTTGGACTGCAAATAACTCAGAATGAGAAAGGTATTTTCATTTCTCAGACCGAGTATCTCAAATAATTGCTTAAGAAATTTGGTATGGAAGATTGTAAACTAGTAGGAACACCTATGGTGACTGGAAACAAGCTAACAATTGATGATGAATCAAAATGTGTTTTTCAGACTTTGTATAGATCAATGGTTGGAGGGCTACAATATCTAACTCACACCAGACCAGATATTGCTAATGCTATTGGAATTGTGGCTAGATATCAGGCAGAACCCAAAGAGACTCATCTAGTTGTTGTGAAAAGAATACTGAGGTATCTTAGAGGAACCATAGACTATGGTTTATGGTATGACAAGAATGATAGATTTGAACTTCATGCTTATACTGACATTGATTGGGTAGGAAATATTGATGATAGAAAAAGTACCAGTGGTGGTGCATTTTTCCTTGGGAAAAAGTTGGTTTCTTGGCTAAGTAAGAAACAAGATTGTATAGCACAATCTACTATTGAATCAGAATATGTTGCTACTGCTATAAATTGCACTCAGATTGTTTGGATGAAAAAAATGCTGATAGACATTGGAATAAATTTTAATGAGCGTATGGTTATCCATTGTGATAACACTAGCACAGTAAACACATCAAAGAATCTGGTGATGCACTCTAAAACTAAACATATTTCTATCAAGTATCACTTCTTGAGAGACAAGGTGGCAGAAAAAGAAATCAAGCTAGAATATATCAGTAAAAAAGAGCAGATTGATGACATTTTTACAAAGCCACTACCACAAGATACCTTTGAATATCTCAGAGGTATGCTAGGGGTTCAGTCCCCTCCTAGTCAGAACTAAATCCATAAGTGTTTAGAGCCTCATCATTTTCTGGACTGGATGTAGGGATCTACTCCTTAGGGGGAGTGATTGTGGAAGAAAGTTTATATGTGAAGGCATTTGAAGGCTCATGGAACCCTTTTCCATTGCTGTCAAAGGGGGAGTGTTGCTATGAGAAAATCTCTACTGTTTGGGGAGATTGTTCAGTTGAAGGACTTTGGATTGATATAACTTTGGGATAAGATTTTCCCATATGTTGACATCAATGCAAAAGGGGGAGATTGTTGGATATTGCTAATGCATGGGTGGTGATTGAGACATGTAATATGTTTAATCACTACTTTACTAAATGGGCACTCATACTATTGTCATTTGTGTTTTGTCACTGATGTCAACATATACTTTTATGAAGGAACCAGACTGGTAATCATAGTGTATGGTTAGTGTATAGATATTTCAGATGCTATGAAGTTAGATGAGAGTTTAGGTGGATGTTCTGATCTTATATCTATGATCACATCATTAAGTATTGCATATTAAGAGAGTTACAGTTGTTTTGGTAAAGACTGGTCACTAGACTGTGACAATGAGAATTGACAGAGTTAGTCTCTGAGTTTTTGATATATCTTTCAGAGGAATTGGATTCAAGGTATGCGAACTTGAAGGATAATGGAAGAGCTACTGATAGATTTTCATTGTTCAATGCAAGGTATGGAGTGATTGGTGATGTCATCTATGGCATGTGCTTTGGCGATGGCTTATTCTAAAGCCGACTCAGAGAATGAAGCATGTGTTTTGTTTGGCAAGCACAAATCAAGGATGTCGATCCTTAATTATTGTAATGTAATCATTGTAAATTTTTTATAGATACCATGTGTATCTTAGAAAGGGTTTATGTAATTTTTTGTAATTAGGAAAGCCTTAAGGGCCAACCTGATCTTGGTAAATTGTAATAAGGTATAAATGAAAGGTCTTTTCCTTGGAAAAGATATGGATGGAATATGTATGATATAAGGAGGTTGTGAAAGTTGTGAACTTATGTCTGTTGTATGTAGAGTAGAGGATTACTGGTGGACTTCATTGGAACTAATCAAGAAAAGACAAGTTGCTGGAAAATAGTTCAAAAGATTATGTATTTATTCATATACACATGTTGCAAACTAGTGAGTTCTGAAGGTGGATTTAACCTTCTTTGGGTAGTGAGCCCTCTATTGTTCTTGACTCCTAACAAGGTCTATCATCTAACAAGGACTATGTACTATAATGTTTCAATAAGATCCTAACAGGGCTATATCTTCTAACAAGGATTACTATACTCTCAGTACATCATTTGTGGGTGCTAATTCCCACCAGGGTTTTTACCTTTAACAGGGTTTCCCCGAGACCAAAATATTGTGTTACTGAGTTGGCATTCATTGTGTTCATTTTTTTTGATATTGTTGAGCTTAAAGTTTAAAGTTTAATATTATGTTATACAACTGATTCACCCCCCTCTCAGTTGTATTGTGGACTGTTATTCCTAACACGGGCTCACTGTGCTCACCTAGGACTTGCTTACAGTCATGGTCAATGCAACTTCTAGGCCTCTTCCATCTGTATGTACACTATACATAGGCTCCCTTAACATGTCCCAAAGCCTCATGATGATTTCACTATAAGGTTTCATGTGGGAGCCATGGAAGCACACCTCAGTCTTGGGTAGGCCAGTGATTGGCTACTTCACAAAATAATAAACAAAACTTGAAAGAAATGTAGATAAAGAACTCCTAATCTATGGAAGAGAAAAAAAACTAATCTAGATACAAGAATCCAATTCCAAAACTCAAGATTCAATCCATTCTCATAATTTGCATTGATTTTACAAATAGACTGTGTTCTAAAAACTAGGGTACATAAATCTTGCTAAAACTTGTAAAAACTTGTAATAATGTCTAACCTCGGTATTTGGGCTCAAATAGTCTTAAATAGCTTTCTCCAACATGGCCAAGTGGTTAGAACACTGACCATGCCCTAAAAACTCTCTTGTCTTCACCAAGACAAATGTTGTCATGCAACTTTTCAAAGTTGCAAATGTTGTCATGACAACATTTTGACAACTTTTAGTTTTCTTGCTCTCCCTAGGTCCAATGACCTCAAAACCTTATCAAATGGTGGATAAACCTAATAAAATACATTCTTGTTTCATTTCTACCTTTCCCTATCATAAATAAGTCATTTGTCTCAAATCACAATACCAAGCCAAAAATGGATCTCAAGACCACTAACTAACACTTAGACCTTGACCAAGGTACTAGATTGGACTAAGCCAAAGCTAGACCACTTAAACACACCAACAAGATCCTAACTATGATCTCTAACTATTTTGACATGGCTAGGGTTATTAAAATCCAAAAATATAGATTAGGACCTTAGCCAAGATCCTAGGTGCTCCTACACCATTTCCTCAATGGAATCTAGGTGTTCATGTTGTTTGTAACTTGACTAGACAAGGTAGAGTAAAATACAAGTTTATTTGAATTCATATCCATATTTCTAACCTCAGTGAAAGAAGCTTGGGATTTCATTTTATCAGGGCACTTCATCTCAAGATGACCATATTTATCACATCTATAGCATTTTAATTTAGATAGGTCTCTCATTTTCTTGGATGATTATTTTCCATTAGTGATCTTACCCCTTTTTCTTTTTCTATTAATATTATTTCCTCTTGTGTGAGTTTGAGTTTTTAGGTTTTGAATCTCATCTTTTGGAGCATTTACACTGATCCCTCTGGATATCAACCTTGACTCTTCTTGAATGTAGTCTATTTCCAATCATTCAAATTTGGGGAGTTTAGGGCGAGCACTGATGTCTTGAATACATTCCCAAGAGATAGGTAGTTTTTTTAGAGCTATCATTGATAATTCCTTACTATCATAATCATGACCAACTGCAGAGAGTTTTTTTCTCATAATAGTTATTCTCATAAAGTATGAGGTGATAGGCTCTCCTTGTTTCATCTTGATTTGATTGAGTTGATTTTTTAGAGTAAGAAATCTACTAGAGTTGTTTATCTCGAACATTTCTTCAAGTTATTTGAACATGGCATATGTTGAATCTAATCTGATAATTATAGGTACTAGATGATCCTT